>JAPMOB010240128.1:0-54776 GCA_029875015.1 Lepomis gibbosus | reverse complement strand
GTTTTTTTTCTATAGACAGTACTCACAAAGGTATAATGATCAAGATTAACTTAAAAATTGCCCGGAGTTCTCCTTTAATAATACAACCATTACAAGTACATCTGGTCCCATCCCTAATTTTCTTCTTCCTGAGTTTTATGGTGGTTAACATCCATAAGTGTTTCATTATCGCCACCTTGTGGACGTCCCTTGCCCCATCCATTCCTGCACTGCCATGGCATGTGTGAAAAGGCATAAGACTGAAATGTTCCTGAATGAAGCTGCATTTGTGAATTGTGAAAATCACCAGCAGTGATTGAATTTACTGAACTATGTGTGATAAAGGCTTAGTATTGTTTCTCTCAGTTGCATGCTGGCAGTGAATACTGTATGTCCAGACTGCTGACAGCTGCTGCTGCTACTGTATTAATATGATGTAGGATGGGGGTGTGTGGTGAACGTGACATCACCTTAAAATTCAGGGGTACAGCTTGTGTAGGGTAACGTCATAATCTTTTCGCAGATTTTTCTAGGGTGAAGTATACAGACCTACAGGAATTTGTTGAAAAAGGTAAACAAACTTTTGTTGTAATGAACAATAATAAAGTGGGACCAGGATCAGTAGATGTGTGACAGTACATGTAACCTACTAACTCAAAAAGTGGTTTTGGTGTTAAGTACTCTTGAAAGCCACAGCCTGACTCATGGACTCGCTCTTATAAAGATAGGATTTTTAATCTTATGCCATGCTACAAATGTCATTGGGATTTTTTCATATCTGGAATACTTACACTTGGACTTTCTAATGGGCCACCACAGACTGCCTCAGCACATTGCTATAGCTTCTCTCTTCAGTAACTATTATTTGTACTTATCTACTATTGATTATTTGATTTGGGCGATTGAACCATGGAGTTCCTTATTGAAGTGAATTGAAAGAGTGCACAATTATTGTGTTCAAGCAGCAATCCAGCAAGCCACCCTTAACAGGCAGTGCTCTTTGTTCCCTAATAATCAGTTGAGGTCGTCTTCTGCCCACCAACATTCAGTAATCTCTATCCATAATAACACAGCTGCCTCAGAAATGTGGGCAGTAGGCAGGAGCCCCCAAATCTAAGCGCCTTTGGTGTGAAGGAGGCAAAGCCGCTCTTCGAAGAGAGGCTGCAAGGAACATAAGGCTCTCTAGCCCTCCCAGGGTTTAATGTCTTATTATTTTCCACATACAGTACCAAAATGAACAGTTTTGTCAGCAGGGACGCTGCTGTGTTGGTGTCACTTCCTCTGTACCCACAGCGAGAGACGTAGCAGGCTGAGAAATGAGGGGAAAGTGGGCGTGTTTGGTATTAGCTGTTCATTTAGTTGGCATTTTACATCTGAAGATTATTTGAACGGTGCTGGTGAGGGATCAGTCACGTACTGTAAAATTAAATCAGACCGAGGATTGGAATCCACAAACATAAAGCCAAATATAGAATTATCCAATTATTTCTTTCTTTCAGTCCTGAAGTGTCACCACATCTGTGGCTCCGTTCCAGTTATAGCACCTTGACTTATTAAATTTCTGTTTAACACATTGTTGAATTAGGGCAGCTCGTTCATTTTAACTAGACGAATCATGAGTCCTGGAGACCAGATTTATTGATGTAATGAGCACAGTTACAATGAGTGGTTAGGATGAACTGTTCAATTTTTGTTCATTTTTGCTTTTATCGCCCTTTATTTTCCTTTTTTTGCCAAGCCCACTGAAAGAGCATGACATCTTTGAGAACAGCTGACTGACTGATTAAAGTGTACTTTGAGTATACAAAATTACATAAGGCAAGATGACTAATGCATATTCCAACACTCTTGCATGGTCGCAGTGATAGTGAAAACCAGTTTTTGCACATATGAGAGTAGTTAACATCCTCTGCTATTTTGTTTGACTATGTCACTCTGTGCTTTGTGGCCCTAAGCCATCTAGCACTCATGCATAGATTGTGTGACAGCATGATTAATTGTGTTGTGTTCGGGGGCAAACTAAACTAGCAGATGGATATGTGAGGAGTCCTCCGCAGTGGAGGAGAAGTAACTGTTTATTCCTTGTGTGAAAGAGAGGACTGGTAAAATGATATATGAAACCACAAACATTTTGCTGATGTCTTAGAAAAACACTGTCTAGGAATCTCCAAACAATATATTTTTCAGAAGGATAAATTACTTGTAATCTTCCATTTAGGCACTTTGATGGCCTCTGTAATGGCAGTATAAACTATCATGGTCACATTCAATTTGAAAGATGTCAGGCAATTTTACTGCAAATGCAGAGAGAATAGAGAAGAATGTGCAAATTTCAACTATTTCCCTTAGTGTGCACTCAGCAAATGCAGATTTGCCAACAGAGGTAATATCCACAAGTAGTGTCCCACACATCCGTAGCATATGATTGGATTAGACTGCAGATTATCGTGTAGGCTGTGAGAGCCAGGCAAGCAGATAACCATGCCTTCAGAAATTATTAATCACAAAAAACAAATCAAAAAAAAATCCCACAGTGAATGCATCAGCAATAGAAAAAAAAAACAACCTTACATATAAGAGAAGCTATAATATGCAACTGCAACCACAGCACAACCAAGATTGATGATTGGGTGCAGGAAATGTGCGTGTTCCTTACATACAGTGAAAAGTAAGGTAACACAAAAAAAACACAGTCCAGTTTTTCAATCTGCATTTCAATCTCTTCTCTGAATATTGACAGGGTTTTATTATTAAGCTGTGCAATTTTGTTTTCTTCTGCAATTCACTGGTCAGCTCAGCAACCAGAAAAATGATATACAATTATGATCAAGACTCACAGATGACTGACCATGAATGTGATGTTATACTTTTCCATTTTTTGTTGTAATCTAACCATGGCATGTAAACATAGCTGTATAAAAAGAGAGAACACTTAGTAATCTGGCATTAACCATTTATTACATAACATATAACATGTGAATAAAGAAATAATATTGACAACCAAATGTTTGACGGGTGATTTTCAGTGTATGCTCTGGTTGTAAGGCACACACGCACAGCGATGCTTGATTGAAAGATGCTCTTTGATGACATTGTCAGCACTTGAACAGTGAAGCTGGAGCTCTTGCAACATTGAATAACAAATAAAATGTGCTTCACCTTTGAGTGCAGGAGAGCCCATTACACTGCTGTCTCCATCACAACATGATAAACATTATGTCAGCTACAGGACATTCAATTGTAAACACAAATGTTTTAGTGTTAAAGAAATGTATAAAATGCGCATTGAATTGAGTTATACATATTAGAGGTTGCAATGGAGGGAGTACAAGCAACATTTAAACAATTAATTGATGTTTTACCTTAGGGAAGTCCAAGGAAAGTAATTTAGCTGTTGTTCTAAGATACACCTCTTTTTCCTTGTGAAAACAACCTAATTATTGTGGATAAATAAATGGATGGTGGGGTCTCAGTGAAACAGCATCTAAAACTACCAGTGAATACCAAACACTCTCAGGTGTCATCATAAATTTCCAAGCAGGTAAATAATAAATATTAATAGAATTTGTAATGCATGAATAGAAATTATTTTAAAAAGTTTTTAAACCTTTATTTATCCAGGGAAGGCATTGCTAACCAATCCTTAGCAGCAGCCCTCCTCTCAGTGTAGTACAGTTGAGCGCAATAAAGATGAGTTTGTTTAATATTTTATGTCTCTACCTACTTTACCTGCTTTTTCACGACATCCAGACCCACAAATAATAACACATACTTATTCAACAAGCCTAGGGTAGCTTATTATCGAGCTCTTCAAAGCTGTCACCTCATGGAGAGGCACCGCTGTGCAACAATAAAAATGGAATTCAATTAACCAAAGCACATCTTGACCTTTGATTTCATAACACAACATAAGAAGGTAGTTATTATCATGCATTACATAACTGTGTCTAGGTCTAACATACAAAGCTATATATGCAAATCACAGCTTTATTTTCAAAAAAGATTCAGGATTCAGATTTATGCAATTTTGCAGTTTTCTCCCTTAATCAGCAACCCTGTGTGTTCATAACTTGTCTCTTCTTGCTTTCTCTGTGTTACTCTACTTTACTCCTCTCAAGCCGCCCCTCCGTCTCTATTGATCAAACTTCTTTATCCGGGGTTTCATTCACTTTCTGTCTCCAGGGGGGTGTATTGACATTCAAAGCTGCAGTCTGCCATATCAATAATTTACACAGAGACTATGCTGTGCCCTTAAATATATAACAGAGCATGGCTACAAAAAATGTTCATAAAGCATCAATGTTATGGATGTAAACACTGTTCAGCTGATTTACTGCTGTGCCATTAGTGTTTTATAAACTGAATGTCTGATTTTATGCCCATGGCAAGAAATAATATGGAAATGGGTAGATTGATTGAGTGATCTGATAAATTATGCTCTTTAAAATCTATTTTTTCTACAGTACAGTGCTTGGAGGTGACTACAGTTATTGTTCCATTTATGGAGTTATTTAAATGGATACATTTTGTAATGTGTGTATTCACAAACGTTTTTAACTTTCTAAATTATAACCGATTAAAGATAATAACACATTCATATAAATAAAAAGATTTGTCAGGAAAAATGAGCATGTGTTTGGCCTGGCCATGAGGCACTAAGTGGCTAATTTACACATCACTAAATCAAAACACAAATCTTGTAATAAGGTTCTACTGTACATATTAGTTGTTATTACATGAGTAGAGGAGCATATCTGTACCCAGGGGGCAAACCCTCAACACTAGAACTGGGGAACATAGGACACTTTGTCATGTTCCCATTATGTGCCAAATGAATCTGGGAACATAGGACTCTGGGAACACATTAATGTAGCTAACAAAACAAAGGTTAGCATGCTAACATTAATACCTAGACTGAAGAGTAAAAAGATGTAATTTGAAACTAATTAATTAATTAATTAATTAATTAACTGTAATTTTACAGTTGACACATCTGACCAATGTAATAATGATGTAAACTTGGGAGGTTTTAACTATTTTTCATAAAAATAATCACAAACCAATCTCATGCATAACCAACATCACTGCCAAGATACACCCAGCCCCACAGAACTAAAAAATAAGGCCATTGCACACATTACAACCTCTGTAGCACAGGACATCACGCACACACTCAATCACCACCTTAACCTACTGCCTTCTGGGGGCAGGTACAGAGCACTGAGGTGCAGAAGGGCTCGCTTTTGGAAAAGCCTAATCCCTGCAGCATTAAATAATAGGTCTCACTGAACTGGCCTGCGAGTGTGCTGTTGTTGTCTGATGTATACAGTGCTACAGACTAAACTTTAAACTGCATGAAAACTAACTCTGAAACCTACATATTTCTCTACATACCTATGTACATATAAATAAAACAAAGTCATATCTACATTTACAAAGGTTTGGCATATGTTATGCTGCAGCTTACATTAGTAAGGTATTTTTAATGGCACAACCCAGTTTGAAACTAGCGAGTAGATCTGTTTACAACCAGCGTAATATGGTCAGGGATATCCAGAAGTATTATATACCATGTATTTTTCCATAATTAATTAGGAAGTAAATGGGGGAAATATCATTTTTGTGCTATTGGTCAACAGACGTGTGGCTACAAAAACTATAGAATGTCTCCATCTAGTGACTGAACAGGTGTAAAAATCCATTTTGTTTCCTAATATGCCTTATAATCATCTTTCACTTGGGTGTTCTTGGAACACTGAGGCAACATGGAAAACTCAAAGGAGTCGTAAAATCTTTGCCTGACAGTAGATAATTTTTCCGAGATTTTTTTTGCAATATTTGTAGTCAATAAGGTTGGAAAAGAAAGGAGCAGAATGGCTCTGTTATGACTACAGCATCCTGCATTATTCCATTTGTTTTTACCTTAAAGCTGCTATAATCAACATTTTTATAACAAACGGAAAATGCATGTATTAAAAGTGTCCACCGCACACATCTCTGTCTACCTCAGCTCCACTGATGTAGACAGGGGTGTGTGTCTTCACCTCAATTTTCCTAAAATTAATGAACAGCTACTTGGTTTGACTGACGTTCTCTGTGCACCACTTAACAAGATTGTTGATTTCCTCCAAAATAAAGCGTCATTGTTGTTTGAAATTCAACCGATGATGGTGGTGTGTCATCCGCAAACTTCACAACACTATTGTCTCCATGTCGGGTGTTGCATTCGTGGATATATAGCGTTAACATGAAGGGGCTAAGTTGGTTCCATGTTGGAGGTAAGGCTTTTTGGGCGCAAGTCTTCCATGAATGCACACAGCTGTTTTTTTTTCACTTAATCATTGTGTTTGAACCTACATATTGGTTGTCATTAACACTTGTTTGGTATAATTGCTTATTCACACACATGAAGATATGCCTACAAAATCCCTGACTTGGATGCTGTTTTGAAGGCAAAGGATGGTAACATCTTCGGTATTTATCTACACCTTCCTAAAAGCTTTGCACAGTAGGTGATGTTCTTCTCAAGGTGTGTAAAGACTAAGTGAAGGGCAGCACTACATCAGAAAGGAGCTGAGAGTTGTATTCATCCTCTAATCTAACTCTTAGCATTAAAGCAAACATGTATTTCCAAAAATGCATGTGAATATATTCTGTCTGGGCTAAATCCGCATCCGTTTTCCTTATGAGGAACACAACCTCAGCCTCAGTTGAAATTGAATAACTGAATAAATTGTCAGCATCAACTGTTAGAAGACCCTCTGAGAGTACCTAATTTGGCAGCATTTGCACAATGTCACTGTGACCCCTATGAAAGATGTCTGTCAGCAGTTCTTACATCTACACTGCTTGAGGGACACAATGAGGCCAGAGAAGGTTCGTCATCAGGTCAACTTTAATTGCACTGCAAAGAGAATTTTACTTTTTATTTTACATTCCAAGCCATCATCTCTTTCTAGCCTTCTCATTATCCGCCGAGGGATGAGCTGCAGAGGTGGATCAATATACATGGGTCCTCCCTTACTGAATTTTAAGCAGTTTATTGAATTAAACATGATGATCTTAGAGGATATTCTGTATCAGTGTTCGGCTGCTTGAAATCAGTACAGAGTGGCTGAAAAAACCTGATGGAGGAATTTATATATTCATTCATACGGGAATCATCTGAATTTAAAGGCCAATTTCATATCTGTATTTTGTGACAGTTTGTTTAGGCAATTTATACATTATTATATACATACATATTTTAATGATTATTATAGCTCAAGATACCACATGAGCACGGTTTATTTGCACTATAAATAGGTTGTGAATACTCCTTCAAGCAAATATTTATTTTCCAAATGTGGACAGTGGGAGACTCGTTTTAGTTTTAATTAGAAGATTAGACTAGCTGACACTCCAAGGCAAGGAGGAGGACTTGTGGGATTTCATAATTTCAAGCTCAGAGTTTTTGAAATATGAGCTTGTCTCGCTGATCATACAGCACTGTTTGCAGCACCTGAATTAACTTTTAAAGTCCAAAAGCAATAGACATTAATGAGAGTCTAAGAAGAGTCTCTCAATCAATTTTACTGGATATTGGTTGCTTCTTCGCATATGTCTGTTGATTAGTAAAATCTTTTTAACTGCGCAACCCAGTTTGAAACTAGCTAGTAGTTAATCAGAACATATGACTTTACACACAGACTTAATTAATTTATGAGTACTTGGTGCAACCCAATCCTGAAATATAGCATAGAAACTTTAAATGAACAGCTTTTAAATACAGAAATACACAGTCATAGCTGGCCTGATGTAAACAGACAGGCTGTGTCATAGCCTTGTCACTAAAAATACTCTCAGTCCATCTAAATTTGTCATTTTACAACCAGCACAATATAGTCAGGGAGATCCAGGAATCAGAATCAGAAATACTTGATTGATCCCCGAAGGGAAAATCTTTTGTCACAGTTGCACACTTATCAAGGCATAAAGAATAGAAATAATAATAGAAAGTAGGTATAAGAAAGAAATATAAGAGTATAAGTATTAAATATAAAGTAAAATATGTGTGGGTATGTACAATACTTATATTATTAAAGAATTGTTATGGTAAACAGTACTAGTTTATAAATAGCACCAGAATAGCAGCAAAGAATGTTGCACATTAATTATTAAACAGATAATATTGCACAAAAACAGATAATAAGATCCAGTTTAAGAACTAACTAAGGGCCTGTGTGTCAGACACAAGGAGGAATTATAGAGTTTGATGGCCACAGGCAGGAATGACTTCCTGTGGCGCTCTGAAGTGCATTTTGGGGGGATGAGTCTTACAATAAAAGTGCTCCTGTGTTTGAGCAGCACGTAAGTAGTAGGTAGGAGACAGATGACATGTAGCTTGGACAGCATCCTCTTCTCTGACACCACCGACAGAAAGTCCAGCTCCACCCGCGACAACGTCACACCCCTGACAACGTCACTGGCCTTGCGGATCAGTTTGTTGAGTCTGTTAGTGTCTACTAACCCCAATCTGCTGCTCCAGCATGCAACCGCAAACAGGATAGAACTGGCCACCACTGACTCATAAAACATGCTTTGCATCATCCTGCAGATGTTGAAGGACCTCAGCCTCCTCAGGAAATAGAGTCGGCTTTGGCCCTTTCTGTGGAGGGCTCGAGTGTTCTTGGCTCAGTCCGATTTATTGTCAGTGTGCACTCCCAGGTATTTGCAATCCTCCACAATGTCCACACTGACTCCCTGGATGGAAACAGGGGTCACTGGTGCCTTGGCTCTCCTCACAACCAGCTTCTTAGTCTTTGTAATGTTGAGGTGCCGTTAATCGGTAGGTCGGCGGTTCAATCCCCGGCTGCATGTCGAAGTGTCCCTGAGCAAGATACTGAACCACGAATTGCCCCTGGTGGCTGTTCACCCAGTGTATTAATGTGTGTGAATGTTAGTTTCTGTTTGAGCACTTAAGCTCAGTGTGTGAAACGGCCTCTCATAAAGATGTAGTGTAAAAGCGCTTTGAGTGGTTAGAAAGGCGCTATAAAAATACAGTGCATTTACATTTACTCAGTCTCATCACCCTTGCTGATGCATCCAAACACAAACACATCAGAAAACTTCTGAAGATGACAGGACCCTGTGTGGTTGTTGAAGAAACATCATCTATCATGTTTTTTCCATTATTAATATAATTAATTAGGTATTAAATAGGGGAAATATTATTTTTGTGTTATTGTTCAACAGATGTAAGTGTAGTGCAGTACAGCTTTAGGAGAGCAGGCATAAGAGTGACTCTCACAAATAACATTCCTCCTTGCAAGTCCTAGTAGCTATTTCTCAAACTTATACGCCCACGATTTCCGGATCTGACAGAGCAAGATTCAGCCATCATCAGTTCAATGTTTTACACCTGTGTGTGTTTCTTACCTTGTCATGTCAGAATGCCTTCTGTCTTCTTTTGACCTGGTTTTGACCCTTTGGTTTTCTTCTCTAACACTACCACCAGATGTCTCCATAAAGTTGTATCTCAGTCACTTTGTTTTAAAAAAGGTTCACCCATTTGTAGACAATTAAAATCTGAAACAAGTCACATAGCACAAAAATCACCATCATGTTATGCAAAATTTGAGTTCTGTATGTGGGGGACTTTAAAATGAAAACATTTGGTAGTCCTTGTAAAACCAGTTTCTCCATATTCACGCTCTAATTTCCTCACTTAGCCTCTCAGCACACCTTGAATTAATTGAGTCATTGTCTTGCTTCATGATGTTTTACAGAAAAAGAGAAACTTCATACATGAAATTTCAGTGAAATCTCAAAATTCTAAATTAAGCAGATTTCTTCTCTTAAGTCTTTCTAACAATTTCACTAGAAAAGCTGATGTTAATTACCATCACATATCTCATATCATCTTTGTTATGATGCATTTTACAGCTAATCAAAGGCGGGGTGGGTGGTTTAAATACATACAAAAAAACATTTTCTCAGCCCATGAAGGAACACTTAATTATTCGGTTAATCCGAAAAAAGGGTATGAAAAAGTGTAATGTAAAAAGTAACTAGTAAAGCTAGAGTGATATTTTGTATATTTACACATTTGTAGATGCCGCAGGGGAAATCGAATCCTGGCCTCTCAGACCAAATGCATGTGTCTTATCCACTTTTCTATCCCCACCCGACTCTGTGTTTTGATTGTAACTGTGTGATATTGCCACAGATCTGCACTGGGTTGCACCATCTCTGTTTTCTCCTATCTACAAGTTAGTTTGTAACTTAACTGAATCAGATACTTAAATTGGTTGCACGACAAGCTGCCGAGAATTGCATGCACCTTTTAGACTATATAATATGCTTTGTGGGTAATAAATGGTAATAAATGATTCGAAGTATATATGAATGAATGAATGAATGAATAAATCTTTATTATTGTGTCATGCGTATAAATACACCCAGCCCGCATGGGCCTACAAGACACCAACAATAGTAAACAAAAATATAAGACAAATTAATATACAAGATACAAGATAGCCAGGTCCAGGATACATCATATACTTTGCTAAACACATAGAGACAAGAATTAGAAACAAAATAATAATAGTAATAGTACGTCTATATTCATAAACAAACGTGTATATAGTCATACATAGATGTATTTGTATATACTCAAGTAACCACCAATCTAATCCTATAATCCTACACAGGACAAAATTAAATCCAGTTAAACAAACTAGCTTGCTTCTTTTCCAAGCCTCTGATACAAAGTTTGCAAACTTAAATACATCATAGTTAAACAAGCACACTAATTTTTGATCATCAGCATACCAAAATATTTCAGGGAATTGTCATGTAACTACCAAGAACAAAGATTCTCTTAGATCATCATAATGTGTACAATACAAAAGGAAATGAGATTCACTTTCCACTTCACCTAGGTCACATAGCACACACAGTCTGTTTTTCTCTGGAATATTTTTGAATCGACCAACCTCAATGGCCAGAGGCAAAATCCCACATCTTAGCTGTGCAACCAAGGATCTCTGACTTCTAGATAAACGAGATGTAACATATAATTCTGGATTAAAGTTCTGTTTGATATGCATATAGTTTTGGCTTTAATAAAACATTTTCAAACCATTTTTCTTCAAATTTCAATAACAACTTATGTTTAAGCGAGTTAACATTAGGAACTTAAATTATTCCTGTAAATATACAACATATCCGTATATTTTATGAACCTTTACAGTCGTTAATAATTTATTACACTTAGTAGAAGTGAATAAGAAGAAAATATGTGGCAATAACCGCGTTTTATCAATGAGCACATTTGCATCCACCTATTTTCTTAGCATAAACTAGCGTTACCACCATAGATTGTATATAAAAAGGTTACCACCCGCGCTGCATGCAATTCTCGGCAGGCAGGCAGAGTTCGGCACAACACCTGATTGTCTGTCTGCGTGTTGGTTGATATTTACGACAGCACGTGAAGGCAACATTTATAACAGCACAAGGTATCATGGCGCAGAGGAGGCCGAAGAGATTCGAGGCATCAAACTTTAATTTCAGCTCGATTTGTAAGGTGTTAACGCGTTATACTCTATGAAATTGTTAACAGCCGGTGAAGACATAGTGGTAAGTTGACATAGACAGAAATGGACTGCTTTTTAAGATCGTTATTTTCTCCCAGCGGAGGAAAGATAAACAGTAACGTTAGCAGAAACGTAGACGATATGTCCGTTAGGAAAATAACGTCACGAGCTTCGTTTAAACATGGCATTACTTTTATGTTCTTATGCAGTGAAAGGGAGTGCTTCAAAATCATGTTATGCAATATAATACATTAAGTCATATTAAATAATATATGTGATAATGAATGGCCCTACAGTACTTAAATAGTAATTTTGAATCGTGACTTTATGGGGAAAGTTGATTAAGCTAGCTAAACAGAAGTTGCTAAACAATTTTCACTATTCCATTAACTGTTAGCATTGTACATAACGTTATGCTTTAGCTTTTAGTGACTCTGTGTGTTGCTTTGGGCCTTGCATTGTACGTTGTCTGAGCTATGATGTATCATTATGTTATCATTGGCCAAACATGGATTTGGAAAGGCAGGAGAGACGTTTCTCTCCAAAGCTATTTCGCACTGAGGCCTCACTGTGCTCTGCAGGTATGCATACGTTATGGCCTGAATTATGCAAATATTTATTGTAACTTCTAACTGTAACTTTTGTTACATGAGCTGGAACTACAGGAATGCGGGAGAAGATGTAGGAGCAATTTGGTTGGTACTGGAAACTGTCCCTGGAGACATAACATGAAACAAGCCTTCTGGGTGGCACTAGCCCTGCATTCCTAATACTAGACTAATTACCGGCAATAATTTGCTGGTTTAATCACTTGGCAGTATCCAGACTGTAAGCTCAGTCATGAAAAGTTTTACTTGACCTGGTAGGGGTTCATTGCCTTGGTCAGGGACACTTAAGCAGCGCACAGTAGTGGAAGAAGTAAAAGGGGAGATCTTGAAATAGCAGTGCAACATCATAAAAATACTTAATCACCAGTCAAAGTAATGCATACAAAATTGCAAAACTAGTAGCAGCAGAATGTATTCTGTATTAGTATCAAAAGTAAAGGTACTCACTCATATTTTTATATTAATATACAGTATTATTTGGAATACTGTTATTTTGTACAGTATGATATTACTGATGAATTATAATGTAAGCAGAATTTTAATTATATCAAGTTGGAGCTCAATTTTAACAACTTTAAATAAGGTTTGGGCAGTTTAATATATAAGTATGCTGTGAAATAACCAATAACTGGAGTGAAGAGCCCTCTCAAATGAACTGGAGTAGAAGTAGCACCACTAGCAGGGCAGATGTTTGCTCAGACCCCACTTGAATATGGGTTGTTGATTTTAAAGGACAGTGATTTTATCATTATACAATTAGGTCTTGCTGTGTGTGTTTGCATAATAAGTTTAACTTATTCGGAGTGTTGTTGCTGCTAATACCCTTGTGTTGGCCCTCCTCCATGGGGAATGATGTGAGTGTGGCGTGGCTGCCTTTTTATGGCCAGGCCAGGCTCAGCTTTGGAAGACCAGGGTTTTATGTCACTCCGCTCTGGTGGTTGTGTTGGCCCCAGCAGCCTGGAGTGACAGCAGAGAGAGCAGCTGTCTTAGTGTGGTTATTAACCTGCCAGGTGGTGCAGCGCCGGACAACATGAATCTGAGCACCGTTATGTTGCAGAATGAGTCAACATGTTGATGATTTGACACCTGTATTACTGCCGAATAAAAGCCTTGTAGTCAGGCCATGTAGTCATTACTTCAATATTCAAATAAGACACTTGAAACTTGCAAACTAAATTTTCGAAAACGAACAGCCAAGCTTCAACAAGCCTGTACACAGTAGAGCTATTCTGCTGGTATGGCGATTGATACTGAGATGACAAAAATGCAAAACAGTGTCAACGCCTGTATGTAAATTGTCTTTGGCGGTAATTGCAAGCTCGCACCAGCAAGGGGCAATGCTGGCAATCAAACCAAGAGATAGAAAACACACTGTAAGCATCTACATGTAAACTGAACCTGTTTTTGATTTACTCTGTTAACATACACAAAGCAGCTCTTACATAAATCCCCCTTCACTGATACTTAGACTCTTTGTTGTTGTACATTGTTTTCATTTCCCTTAGAGTCTTCTGCCTTTGAATTTCTTGCCTTCGTATTGTCGGGTCAGGGTCAAGTATCTCAGCAGTTATTCAATGGATTGCCATGAACTTCTGGATTTATTTCATACATTTATGTCCCCCTCAGGATTATTTGCAATAATTGTGTTGATCCCTCGATTTTTCATGCAGCACCATCAGCAGGTTAAATTTTAGTTTGTCCAATTATTTGGTTAAATTACTGAATACCTGCAAAACTAATGACATTCCCACCAACCTCAGCTGTACTTTGTGTTTGGTAAAGCTGCACTGATTAGTCAACTTATCAGTCAGTTGTCACTACTAAAGTAATCGCCATCGTTTTGAGTATTTTTTTTAAGAAAATCAGTAAAAATACTCAGATTTCAGCATCTTACATGTGAATGATTTCTGGTTTCTTTACTCTTCTATGACAGTAATCTGAATATCTACATTGGAGTGAATTATAAATTCAAAATCGATTAATTGTGAAAATGATCGACAGATTAATCAATAATGAAATGAATCGTTAGTTACAGCCCTAGTGTTTGGTGCTAATTAGCACACGTAACTAAGATGGTAACAATGGTAAACATTTTACCTGCTAAACATCAGTTAGCATGCTGACATTAGCATTTAGCTTAAATCACCCCTGTGCCCTAGAAAGTAGAAAGCCTCACAGAGCCGCTAGCATTGCTGTAGACTCTTCAGTGATTCAATAAACCTTCTGATTCAGCTGTTTGAACTCTGAATCAGAAGAATGTTTTAATGACTACCTCAAAGTCAAAGTAATTACAGAGTTTCTATTTACTGTAGTTCTGATTGTTTGCCTGTCTTCAAATACAGGAATAGACCCTCTAAGGAATTGAAAATAACATACACCACTCATCGTCTAGAGCTTTGGCCTCTGACTAACAGCATTGTACCTCTCTGAGTGTTTTTGTCCTGAATATAACTGCAGGTCATGAGTTCAGCTCCAGGGGCAGACAGGCTAATGCTGTTAGGGTACATGACGAAAGGGGGCACAGGGTGCCTTTCACCCATATATCCGGGCTGTACACGTCATGCTGGCTGCTACACTGGTGTCTCTGTACGCCTCACTCATAGCAGTGAGTTTGTTTCCACTACCTCTACTGTTTCCCTCCCTCCCACTTCCCCTCTCTCCTTAGAGAGTATAAATTTCGCCCTTGATCTTGAGAAAGCATTACTTTGTGATTCTCTTTGTGATAATGTGTAGAAAAATAAAACAGCTGAAGAACAGATGTAACAGTTAAAATTACTCACATTTTCAGTCTTTGTAACCTTGGGCCGTGGAAGAAAGAAATCACTTACACGAGTGAGTGAAAGGATAGCAAGTCAGGCGAGAGTCTATGTAAGGAAATGCCATTATCTCTAACATAATCACTTACACAGAAGTTAGGCAGGTGTGTTTTTCAGTCCAGGTCTGGGTTGGGAAGTCCTGTCTGCCCTTTAGGAGAGCAGTTTCATCCCTTACAGAGCTATTTGTACTGCTGCATTGTTGAACCCTTGTGTGGAATGTGTGCTAAGTCCTTAGGCCAGAGGACTGGGGGCTTTATTACAACCTTTAAACAAATCTCTGTAAGGAGATAGTGTGTATTTTGAGACGGAATGATGAGCTCCAAATATTATATACAAGAATACTAGACGGGCCTTTAATGCAGATTTTTACTGACTAAACTGTTTAATTAGTAGAAAGTGTTTTACAGATTTTCACCATCTGTTCTTTTTGTCCTGATGATTTCATTTGAGAGAACAACTGAAATGTAATCCCCAACACAATGTCAAAATCTGCTATTCTAATAATTAAACAGTCGTGAATGACTTACAAGATTATAATGTTGCATACATGTCAGAATTAAAAGCAGTCTTTTCAAAACCTTTTCTAATGTCAATATTTTTATCAGTTATTATGTGGTGTTTGATTAAACAAATTTGAATAGGAAGAAAATCAATCCACATTCTGTGACATAGGGGTCTCAAAAGTTATTCCGTATCACAGTTATCAGTCACCACATAATCAGTTATTATGTGGTGTTTGACTAAACAAATTTGAATAGGAAATGTAAATGTAAATATCTCATTTATTTCAATGTTTATGATGAGGGCTGCAACTAACAAGTGATTATCCACAACTGGGCCTTTTACAGGCCCTTTCCATATTTTTACTGGTCCAGGAAAAAAAAAAAACATGTTTTCATAACACTGTTACTTTATTCATCGTATACACATTGTAACGAGAGTGCTGTTTGCTTCTGCATTTTTAAAAACACGATGATAGGCAGTTTAGCAAAAAGTAAAATTATCTGTCTGTGAAGAAACTCTGTAAATCACTTCGGTACTGTGTTCCGTGTTGGTCTTTGAGACTGTGTTCGGTCCTACTCAGGCAGCGTTCATTGGGAAGTCTGCTGAGCACGGTTTTGTTGCCCAATCCAGCGCCGCTCCCCCCCATGCTGGGTCCCCGCACCTGGAAACCTCCAGTGTTTGATTAGAGGTATGAATACTCACACAGCTGCCATTTTGCTCTTGTGACGCCATTTGGAGTCTGTGGTGATTTGTTATTGCAAATAGTATGTTAGTGTTTATGGTTGGAGCCACAATATCAAGTTCCTGCCCCTACACCCGGCCGACTCGATTGTGAGCTGCTCAGCTGTCAATCATGATGTGAAACCCCCTTTTTAGAGCATCAAATTGAAACCAAACATAGACCCACCTAGAATGACAGAAACCATCTCTGATTTTCTTTGTTTGGCCCACATCCAATCCACGTGGAGGGGTTGGGGAGCTGTAATGTCATCCATCTTTATATACTGTCTATAGTTTACGCTGACATAAAACAGAGAAAAGCCCTAGTCTCAAAAGTTACAGTTCATCCTGAGGGGGTCTTGAATGTGTGTACCAAATTTCATATCAATTAGGTGTAAAGACACTCAAGAATCTGAATCTGAATCCAACTGTACATGTAAATAAATCATTAATTTTAACGTGTTTATTAGGAGTATGTTTTTGACAGCTGAGCAGTCCCTGTTTGTCTGCTGTGATCAGAGGAGGTCTGTGCTACTGTGCTCCTCTGCAGAATATTATGACAGGAAGCTCTGTGTTTTGGTCTGTTGCTGTGCTGATGGGGGTAAGGAGGCCCGGGCTCAGCTGGCTCCTCTCTCAAAGACCACTTACTTACACTGACTGACCACAGAGACATACCGGGTGGGGGGTTATGCTCTACCCACAGCGTCAGCCCACGGCATGTTAGGTGTTCACCCTAACCCCCCCCCCCCCAACCTTGCTTGGAAATGGACACTGCTGGTGTATTTATAGCCCCTGAGCACAAGCGAACTCTCTTTCTTAAACACGGATAAGGAGCTGGTCATATTCACCGGAGAGAGCTTTGCTGTAGTCTATTCTATACTTTTAGACTGCTTTGCTTGTGAAACGTACCTGGAGGGGCTCTTCAGGTAGGTAGTGGAAGGAACTGAATGGGTTTATTTGTTTTTAAATATTATTGACTTATTTGAGTCACTGGCCTGCAACACTGCTTACATGTTTGGTTGTATATTTTCTAAATTAACCACTACTTGCAAGTGAAATTAACTGATGAAAACTGATGGATGGAAATTAATTGGTTGTTTGCTTTCATCTTGAGTAAGTAGAAGTGAAATTCATACGTCACTTTTGCTTTAGATTTTGTTAGGAGCTTTTTTAACAGTGAAACTTTCCTAAAATGTCGCCTTTGCCATTTTTCAATTATTTTACCATTATAGACCACTGTGCATAGATTCATGTTTGTCAATGGCCGACATGCTAGAGCTGCCATAATTAGTCGGGTAATTGATTTGTGAAGTGAAAGTGCAAAAAAGTACTTTTATTACATTTTCAAGCAAAAACCCCCTTGTTGCAGTCATGATTGTCATGATTTTCTGATTTCCTTGGTCCTAACTGATTTTGAACTGAATATCTTCGTTCGATTCGATTGTTGTTCAGTCTAAATAAGCAATTTGAAGAGGTCTACTTTGGCTTTAGGACACAATTCAGTTACTTTTCACTATTGTTTCACATTTATTGACCTAACAATTACTTCATTAATCAAAATAAACCTATGCATTAATCGATAAACAGTTGCAGCACTACATGCTATGTAACATATAGATAAAATTCAACTTTATTGTCATTATGCAGAATGGGTACAAAGCTAATGAAATGCATTTAGCTTAGCATCTAACCAGAAGTGCTGAAATATAGTGTTCTATACAGATGAAGATATGCAGTTAGATCTTGTGCTGATGGTAGATAACAAGTGGTTGTGTTAGTGTTTGATGTATGTTTCTGGTGTTGATCTTTTTTAGATGACAACAGCTTTCTGATCACAATCACCGGAAACTGAGACACCCAGCGAGAGGAGAGATGGAAAAGCCAGTCTTGCAGACACAACCGTCCACCCTGCCTTTTTTTGACACGGCCCATGCGTTCAACCTGCTGCGGGGAATCCATGAACTCCGTGCCGAACGAAAGTTTTTCGATGTTACTTTGTGTGCGGAGGGCCGAGAGTTCCACTGTCATCGCACAGTGTTGGCAGCTGCCAGCACCTACTTCCGGGCTATGTTCACAGGAACTTTGAGGGAGAGTGTTATGGACCGGGTGGTTCTACACGAGGTGTCAGCTGAGCTTTTAGGTCTGCTGGTGGACTTCTGCTACACGGGACGGGTCACCGTCACTCAGGATAATGTGGACGTCCTGCTGAAGACGGCTGATCTCTTTCAGTTCCCCTCTGTCAAAGAGGCCTGCTGTGCTTTTCTGGAGCAGCGGCTGGATGTTTCCAACTGCTTAGAGATCCAGGACTTTGCAGAGGCCTACGCTTGCCGAGAGCTGGCGACCAGTGCTCGCCGCTTCGTCCTAAAAAACATAATGGAACTGGCCAAAGGCACTGACTTTGAGCGGTTACCTTGGAAGCGCCTCCTTGAATTTGTATCAGACGATGAGCTTTGCGTGGACAAGGAGGAGACAGTTTATCTAATTGCAGTGCGCTGGGTGAAGGCTGATCTCCAGCGGAGACTGCACTACTGGCCCGAGCTCCTCCAACAGGTCCGACTCCCCTTCGTTAGGAGGTTCTTTCTGTTGGCCCATGTGGAGAGCGATCCACTCGTCTACCTTTCGCCTACCTGCCTCCGCATGGTGAACGAAGCTCGTAGCTTCCAGTCCTGTGAGTATGACCGCCATGACAGGCCCTGCCACCGTATGAGGCCACGGCCGTCAACGGGATTGGCAGAAATCTTGGTGGTGGTTGGAGGCTGCGACCAGGACTGTGATGAGCTGGTCACTGTGGACTGTTACAACCCCCAGACTGGACAGTGGCGTTACCTGGCTGAGTTTCCTGACCACCTTGGAGGAGGCTACAGCATAGCTGCCCTTGGAAATGATATGTATGTCTCAGGTAAGTTACTTGTTTGAGTTTTAATAAATATTTTGTGTCAGAGGGCAGTGGTTGGCACCAAAACTTACATTTCGTTATTGTGCATTAAAAATTGTACTGAGAAAACCAATGAGAATAGAAAATGTATATGTATAAATGTAGCAAGGAGGATGGTATATGAAGTTCAGTTTTATCTGGTGTTCCACTTGTTGAAGGACAAGCCACAGACAGTGTGCAGTGGTTACAGTTGCTGTGGATATTAGATTCACTGTAGTGTGAAATCTCCACTCAGTAGATTTCCATTCCCGCTCCTTCATCTTATGAAATGGCCGTCAGGCTGCGCTTATAAATAAACTGCAGGCTCTTTGGCTAGAGGCTCTATGTCTGAACCAGGCAAGGTGAGGCGGGACATGGTGTGCTGCCAAGACAGCAGTGGTGTTATTATCATCATCATCATCATCTTCAATACCAGCAGACTGGCTTATCCTGAAAAGACGGAGTTCCCCTTCATCCTAGAACTTCAGCTTGTGTTTCCTGCAAGACGCTGGTGCTGACCTATAAATTTAGCCGTGTTAGCTCATTTCTTTGAGGACATAAATAACAGCATAATGTTGAAGCCTTAGCCTTTGATATAATTTCTTTGAAATAACATTTGAGATATTGTTACATATATATTAGGGGTCAGGGCTACTTATAAAAATACAAGTCACTGAAACTTTCAGAAGGGACATCGGAGCTTTTAAGGAGAAATTAGCTTGTAGTATTAAATCCTTGTAATTGGACAGATTAACAAGGACTTCAAATATCTTCATCACAGTTCTGCACTCATATTTTGATTGTTTTATGTGTTTTTTCATACGTTTGTTATACGGAGATACATATAAATATTGAGAAAATATGTTATGTTCGTTGCTGTTCATTCATTCTGCTGTGGAAAAGGTATTACATTTCCCATCAGAGGCTTAAAAAGGCATTACATTTGATTTCAAAATTGTGCAGAAATCCTGATGAAGGTAGACATAGCATGTTTTTTTTATCTTTGTACCTGGAGGATTAAAATTAATCCATACAGACAAACCTAAACTGTTATTGTGCTTTCTAGTATATATTTTACTATGCACCATGATGCTAAGCAGCAACAAATGGAAATCCTTGATGCCCATTAACCATTAAGACAACGTGTCTGTGTCCTCCAGGTGGCTCTGATGGCTCTCGCCTCTATGACGGCGTGTGGCGCTACAAGTCCAGTGTCAATGAGTGGACAGAAGTGTCCCCCATGCTGAAGCCCCGCGAATACCACAGCTCTTGTGTGATGAAAGGTCAGCTGTATGTGGTGGCATCGGACAGCACCGAACGCTACGATCACGCTGTGGACTGCTGGGAGGCCTTACCGCCCATGCTGCACCCCATGGACAACTGCTCCACCACCACATGCAATGGCCGCCTGTATGCCATTGGCTCTCTGACTGGGGAGGACACCATGACCATTCAGAGCTATGATGCAGACACCAACCGCTGGGCCGTGGTCAGCTGTGGACAGCTGCCTCCATGGTCCTTCACACCAAAAACAGTAACCCTCAAAGGCCTCATCTACTTTGTCAGGTGAGTTTTTTTTATCTAAACTAAATCTTTATACTTTCATTTATCAATATTTAAAGGGTAGTTAGGAGGAGAATCAGCTGCCGTCTTACTTTGAGACTGATTGGTTTCGTTTTAGAACAGTTGTCCAGAACTGTAAACACCAGTGGGGGAAACTAACTCAGTTACATTTACTCCAGCACTGTACTTTTGTACAATTATGAAGTACATGTGCTTTATTTGAGTATTTCCATGTTATGCTTCTTTATAATTCTAATCTACTACTTAGTCATGGCTAGAAACCTGTATGCATGGCATCTACTTTGTATTCTTTACAAAGCAATGTTCTATGCATTTGTCCCTGTCAAATAAACATTAAACAGTAATACTACATTTTAGAGGGAAATATTGTAATTTTATCCTGCAGGTATTTAGCTTTAGTTACTAGTTAAAAATATGGTAAGCTTATAAAATACAAAACTTTACAAAAGATTAAACACATTGTTCCCAACCTGGCTTTGACCCCTTACAAAAAAGCAGTGTTTAATTGGAGCACTTCTACCAAAAAGAGGCATTTCCCACTAAATATCTCAAACATTTTTAATTAAATGACAATTTGAGGCCCAAAGCTATAAAATTATCCAGTATTTCACAGGAAAAGAAAAAATATAGAGACATTTTTGAAAAATACATTCAAACCCGGAACTTTTTGTCCTCTTTTCTCTCCCATTAATCATCCCACATCCCGCAGAATTATTATTTTTTTGTGACCCTTTGGAGGGGGCTGGCGGCCCCTAGCTTGGGAACCACTGGACTAAACTAGCTAAAACTGTATGTAAACAAGTAGTTAAAAGTAGCTCCACCACAGCCAGGTAGAAAGTAAAATGCTTCATTGATGCATCAGTATTAATGTAATTTATAATAATATATGAGGGCAGGTTTTCTGTAGACGTTGTTCCACTACTGGTAAACACTTAATGATAAATGCATTTATCCTATATCATGTTGTAAACAGTCATTCTGTTGTTCTGCCACATGAGTGCGGCAATGTTGTAATGGACTTATGTTCGTCCTCTTTTCTGCCCAGTTCCCTGCTGTGAGAAATGACAAAACAAGATAGCACTAATAGAGGATGACGAAAATCTTTTCAAATTTAGTGCTTTTGTAAAATACAAAATCAGTGTACATAATATCCTAATAATCATGTTATAGACATGATCGTCTACAATGCAAAGGTTTCAGGGGTTAAGTATTTAAATACTGTTCAATGTCTATATGTTCTGTAAAGGTAATACTTTTGTTGTTTGTACCATTTGTTGATATATTATTCTTCATGTTTTGACAATAACAGTACATTAAATGTTAATATAGTTGTTTATATATGTGCTTTTATAACTGAATATTTAAGATACAATTGATTATTTAAGAGGACAGAAAAAATGTTCATAGTACATTGGTGTTGTAATAGAAAAGTTAGCATGTAAACATTTGAAGCAATGATTGTTTTGGCAGCTGCTTGACTTTGCTGCATTTCTATTTGTAGGGATGACTCAGCTGAGGTTGATGCTTACAACCCTCAAAAGAACGAGTGGTACAAAATTAGTCCGATGACCCAGGTTTGTATTTCACTTCTGACACTTGTCTGCTAGCATGATTATGTAATCTCTAATAGTTCTGACCCGGCACCATAAACAGAGGCGTCAACAACACTGAAGTAAATCCAAAGATGAATATTTCATAAAAACATACAATTTTTAATACTGCGTTTTGTCACTAGTTGATTTTATTTCTCTGATAATACATATTACACATGCTACATCACATGAACTAGATTTTTGTAATCTGATTTCTTTTATCCAGGTCCACGTTGGGGGCAGTGTTGCAGTCCTGGGGGGTAAATTATACGTGTCTGGTGGTTACGACAATACGTTTGAGCTGTCAGATGTGGTGGAGGCCTACGACCCGACCACCCGCACGTGGACTCTTGCTGGACGACTTCCTCAGCCGACCTTCTGGCACGGCAGCGTCAGCATATTCCGCCAGTTCATGCCCCTGGTGTCCACTGCTTTTGCCCCTACTGACATACCTGAGTCACACGCCATTCGCTTGCACCGTCACCAGCGTCACCAAGCGCTCCACAATCTCAACAACAATCTCAACCAAAACCAGGATGTGAACCCAGCACACTAAGTTTGGACCTAGAGATCCCTGTCAGATTTTCAGTTTCTGTTCTCTTTGTGCCGTAAGTAGTTTACCTCATCATAGTGCTGAAGTTGTTATAGGCAGAAGAGAAGACATTTGAACGAACCGTTGGAGTGGAAATGAAGCTTGTGCATGTGTGCTCAGTTCTACAATTATTGAGATTTATGGAACAGAATAAGGTGTACGTACAGCTTTATAAATCTGACAAAAAGAATGCGTATGCATATTTCTGTTTGTGCGTTCATAGAGTTTTAGTTATGAATGTAGTCGTAAGTTTTCTGCATCTGGCACCTGCTGTTTCTTAGCCTCTGTTTGAGAGACAATTTCCATAAGGGTTGTATAGGGAAGCGGCTGCCTTTTATACTCCCAATCTAAGGTGGGAAAGTTAATCCAACCAAACAGTCAATCAAAAGTTTATTCTCAGCTATACTTCCAGGTGGACAGTTTCTCCTGAAAAGCATTCCTAGTGTTGCACTTGGTTGTTCACATGAAAAGATAGAAATACTTGTGTGAAGAAAAACAAAAGGAAAGCTAGAGAGAGACACTGATGTCCTCTGCACCAGTTTGGATTTAGAACTAATCATAGCATTATTTCAGCTACTACATTAATTACAGACAATGCAGTCCCTGCTTTAGACAATAAAAAACATTTTGCTGCCCTTTTTATAGATTCAGAAGTATTTGTTACTGTCGACCATCCTTTGCTCTTACAAAGGTTATGCAAGATTGGCGTTGATTGGCTCCAGAAATATGTGTTTGAGCCACTTCAGTGTGTAAAGTCGGGGAGTGTCCAGTCTGGTACTTTTCCACAAGGCTCCATTTTGGGTCCTGTCCTCTTTAGCTTTTATATTAATGGTTTTGTTTCTTCCTTGAGTGGCTTTCAAGTCTGATGACACTATTGTTTACTGTGTTGCTGATTCTCTACAACTAGAAATTGAGTACCTACAACTTTCCTTTAATGTTCTACAAGATGCTCTATTAATCACAAACTGGTACTTAATACAAAGGAAACAAGATTCATGCTGTTCACCAGAGTTTACAGAGAGATATCGATTATGCATATATCCACGGCGAATGGATCTAACATTGAATAAGATACTGAATATAAATATCTTGGCATTTGACTTGATGAGAAAAATACATTTAAACATAAAATAGACAATCTTGTCAGAAAATTTTGTAAAAAAAAAAACAAAAATCAGAACCACTTAACCTATGATTTGTAGAAATAGGATTGTTAAGGCAGTTTTTCTCAGTTTTAGATTTTGGAAAACTAATTTATAAAATTGGTGCCTTTTTCCACTCTTAAAGACATGGTCTAGCATTGTGCACTTAGATTTATTACTGGTGATAGCTACAGTACTGAGACAGTGGGTTGGTCTTCTCTGGCAGAAAAGCCTAATAAACATCGCTTAAGGTCCCATGAATATGAACGGAATTTGGAAAGTAACCCCTTTCTTTTTGTGCACCAGATTCCTGGAATGATCAATTCAATTCAATATTCTACCAACCTATGGACAATTTAAAACCATGATTGCCTGCCTCAGTTTGTAACTATTTTTCTTTGACTAATCTTCTTTATTTATCTGAGTTTGTCCTATTTATTTTAACTTGTATGTAATTCAACATCATTGCAAATGAGGGCAACCTCAGTGGTTCTGTTGAGTTTAAATAAAGGTTTGAATGAGTGATTGAATGAAAGATATGAGCTTACCAGACCTCTGTAGCCTACAATTTGTATCCCAGAGCAAGAGCAAAATATTTGATCAGAAACAGCAGTAATCTGTTTACATTCCTAAAACAATGACAATCACAATTTATATCTAGCATTAAACAGAAATATGGTGGAATAGAATGGGTTGGCCGTTACCAGGAGAAACATCTTGTAATAGAAGGTGTGTTTCTGTCATTAGATTAGAATTTCAGGTTGGTTGCATGTGATGTTAACTTGTACCAGGTTGATACTCTAGTGCTATTGATAATTAGGCTGCATAGCATCTCCTTGGATCTCTCCTCACCCTTAAACAGGGCTACATCTGCCTTTATAACCAGTCGAATGTGCATGAAGATTTTTCTTTAGAAAATGTATTTACAGATGTTTTAATGTTTTGTATTTTTACTTATTGATATATTTGTGCTGTGGTTGCTTGAGATGCCCCTGCTTATCAGTTGCAACAAGAAAAGTACCACTTGGTGATGGGTCGCCAATCACAACTGGAAGTGCAAAACAATCTCAACTTGTTGTCATGTAAGATGAATTTTTGTTTTAATTGTAATATTATTTGTGAGTGTTTTTATGGTGATGTTAATGCATCAGTTTTCTTAGTTTTCATACAAGTTTGTGATGTTGAATCAGTTTTGTAAATACAGTATATTCTTAACCTTATGTACTGTGTTTGTAAAATGTTTACAGTGTGGTTCCCATAAATGAAACTGCAGGCAGGTCTAAGAGTTTATTCTGTTGAGTCAGATTTCATGAGCTTTTAGCAGGTTGCTAATATATTTCTTATAAACAATGGACAGTAGTTGCGGCTGAGTGTGAAAAAACAAATTCATCAAGTTTTTTATAAATAGCAAGAGAAAGCTAATGTGGTCACTTATAAAGCTGTATATTTCAACATAAAATCATTCACTTATGTAGCTTCCTAATTCCAAATAAGGATGTTCTGATGTCAACATTAAAGCTGCCCTGTGGAATTTTCTTGTCAACAAAAAAAACTTACATTTACATAATTCTCACTGTGTGTATCCTTTAGGTCTAACAAACACTTGCATTTCCCTCTGCATTAAATATTTTTAAAGCAATTTTTTTTAACATTTTCATTCCTGCATTTACATACATCTTTGTTTGTGTACTAGCAGTTTTCTTCACTGCTTTTGCGTTGGCACTGGTGCATTTCTTTGCGCATTATCGGCACCAAATAGGGTGAAATTCAATCAGTGTCCCTACTTTAGCTCTCTGTAGATGTAGGAAACGTGAATTTCACATCAAAAGTTTGACATTTTGGGAAATTTTCTTATTTGCTTTCTTGTCAAGAGAGACCATTATTACTGTCTGACCTTCATCTGTTTGTTAAAGATAAGTCTACAACTAGCAATCAGTTAGTTTAGCTTAGCTTAGCTCAGAAACTAGAAACAGCTACCCTGGCTCTGTCAAAAAATCTAAATCAAAATCCACTCACCAGCACCTCAAAAACGCACCAATTAGCCATTCAATCTTAACAAAAACAACCAGTGGAAACTCCGGGAATTTACCGATCACAGTCAAGAAATTGTCCAGCAATTCCATTAAATTGGCAGTTGTCTTTTTGTGCTGGGAGGTGGATTTTTGTTTGTAACCCCAACCCCCCTACCCCCTCCTGTTCTAAGCTAAGTGGCATCTGGCTGTTGCCTTATTTTTAACAGACATGAGAGTGGTAGCGATGTTCTTGTCTAACTTGTCTACAGCGAGGAAAAAAACGTATTTCCCAAAATGCTGAACTATTCCTTTAATACCTTCAGTGACAAAACTGAAGACCACTGAGAATCATCTGTTGCTGATTTTTGTAGCTCCAGTAGGCACAATGATAAAAGGAGGCTTAATAAAACAAGCCAAAAGCTATATTTCACATTCAGGCAGCCATAACAAGCATGCAGTTCACTGTGTTGACTACTAAAAGCATGAGAATCTCTTGCATGTCTGGAAACTTAACAGTGGCTAACCTTGCTGGATTTTTTTTTCTTAGGATTTGGTAGGCCAGACGTTTTAGGCTGTGCCTCATCATCCCTTAGGTCACATTTAACTGCTTCTTATTTAGAAAGTGGTCTTCACAGCAACTTTAATTCTAAGTGGGTGGCACAAAGTCTCTGGTTTTTCAGTCGTCATGTCTTACTCTCTGATATATTCTCAACAATTCCCTCCATATCCATTGTGGACTGCTCGTATGCCTCGGTGACCAGCTGAGTTTGCTGCAAGCCTTCTTGCACAGCGGCCTCAGCATGTCCCAGATTCTGGTTGGACACCACCTCCTCCATCACTGCATCGCTCGACTCGATCACCACCCTCACTATGCAGCTGGAACTGACACCTGTTGCGGAGTCAGGCTGGGATGCTTCAACGTCAGCAGTTTCTGGGGCGTAATCTGTTTCCTCTGGGATCAGTGACGCTTCAGTTGCCTCGTTTTCACCAGGACTTCTGTCAGTATCCTGCACTATCACGTTCCTCAATTTTCTCTGCCGGGGGTTGTAGTTTTCAGTGCGCTTGTGGATTTGAATGTGTCGTCGCAAGTGTGCCTGGAAGAGACAACATACAGAGATGTCAGGTGAGTGTTAATAACTAATTTTACTTTTACTTCACACAAAGGCTACCATCCCTGTCCATAGAAAACTGACTCAAAGGATTACGGTGTGAACACCGCTGAACGCTGCTTACGCACAGTGGCCCCAGATGTGCAGCCGCCTCAGTGGCCTAATGGATAAGGCACTGGCCTCCTAAGCCAGGGATTGTGGGTTCGAGTCCCATCTGAGGTGTGAAGCAGAGTGGTGCAGCGGAAGCATGCTGGGCCCATAACCCAGAGGTCGATGGATCGAAACCATCCTCTGCTAGCTCTGCACTTTTACATAGAAACTCTACGACTTTGGAACGTTTGATCTGACAAAAGAAAGCATTACCTTAGGTGCTGGAAAACTGTGTTTGGCATGTTACACACCAAATTATTGATCGGATAAAGCTTATGACTTAAACATCCAGAAGAGAAGAAAAATAGCAGCACATGTAATCATCAGATTAGTGTGCAGCGATGAGGAAACCCAGAGGTCGATGGAGCCATCATCCTCTGCTATATTAGTAGTATTATAAAGGAACAGATTGGCTCCCTCTGCTGCATCCCCTCTTTTCATTATCCAATGTTTTAAGAGAACCATGCTAATTTGTGGAGTTATATTAAATCTTGTATTTCTAAACCCTTGTTGAGCAATCACATTCTACAAAATAATCAATTTAAAGACATCACCTTGGACTTTAGGTAACTGTGATGTATTGTCTGATATTTCATAGAGCAAACATTTAATCGATGAAATCAGAAATTAACAGGCAGATTAAATAATTGTTAATTCTATCACTACTAGTGAGCTTACCTGTCGAGTGAACTTGTAGCCGCAGTCTATACACTCAAACTTCCTCATGCCCTTATGTCGACGCAGATGAACACGTAGTTGCTCCCTCGCTGGTGAAGGATAAAACCACAAGGAGAATCACATTAGCATGTCTTTAATAATATGTCTCTAATAAGCAACTCTGTTGCTTATTAGAGACAACTCTGTTGCTTATTAGGGCAAAAAACATGAATTGTTAATTCATAAAGAAAGCAAAGTGGGCCCATACAGTGTTTAATCAGCATGGCAGGTCTTACCTTTGAAGGTTTTGCCACATATATGACAACAGTGAGGACGGCCTTCCTCATGCTTGCTGGCCTTGTGGCGGACGAGGGCGCCTTTCTCTGTGAAGCGCTGCTCACAAACATCACAGCTGAAAGGACGCTCACCTGTGTGTGTCCGGTTGTGTTTATCTAGACTGGCTGGTATTAAAAAGACAGTGATTAATACAATCTCTGAATGTTCAGAGTGTTTGGATTAATCCATTAATTAATCTATCCATTAATCTAATCCAGGGTTTTCAAAGTCACTGACTGCCACAATGCCCTAGAGGTGTATACAGGAATTATAATGTCTGTGAAAATTCTCAGTCATCCAGGTCATAATTATCAAAGTAGATTAAAATCAAGGGCAACTGGACTTGGTTGAAGATGCTTAGCCTCTCAAATATTATTTGATGACAACAATGTAAATATTCTGTACAGGGAGGACAGATGGTTTGAAAGAGGAGTCAAAGAAGCAATCTACACCAGAGTAGATCTCTCAAAAGGGAGGGGGGCTGAGATTCTTATCCCCACTTACAATGCTGTCCTTTCATTCCTTCTCAGTAGATTAAACAACCACTTCCAGCTGGCCTCATGTGACAATGAAAGCAATGATTGTTCAGACTTGGCCTCTTGAATGAAAAGCGAAACATGTTTCAGTATCTTCAACCATGTCCAGTTGCCCTTGATTTCAACTCACCTTGGACAGGAATTATGATTTTGCTGTGCATTCAGTGAGTTACACTATGGGCTTAGCCTGCCTGAGGAGGCCTGCCTCAGGCCCTATCCAAACTACTGCGTTTTAAAACGGAGACCTTTTGCTACGTTTGCACCTCCCGTCCAGACTAAAACGGCGAAAACGAAGACCTAAAACAGACAAGTTTGAAAATGCTGACCCTGTTTTTCGCTTTAACACTCCGGGTAGCGTTATAGTGCGGACGGCAAAAACGGATGTCTTTAGAAACAATGATGCAGGCGCTCACCTTTGGCTCTCTGATTGGGTCTTATAATACATGCAAAGTAGAAACACGATGATGCTGACAGTTTTTGTCATGGTATTTTTATTTAAATATTTTGTACTGTGCAAATACTTGTACTGTGTATGTCGCCGTATTTACTTTACAAGGACTCCCAGTATGTTTTCTGCTGTCACAGTCCCATGTTACATTCAATAACAGTCCCAGCTCGTTATTGGTCCTTGCAATAAAAAATCTGGTGTTGTTCTTCATCTGTAGTACTTTATTATTTTCCCCAAATCTTCTGTGACTACGGAAGAGACAATCATGTTTACACCGGCTTGCGCATGCCCAGTGTACGTGAACAGCCACTAGATGTGCGTTTTAAGTTGTTTTAATGTAGACGGAGATCAACTCTTATACGCAGCTAAAACACTGATGTGGATGGAGATCATCTTTGTTTTAAAACTTTTTAAACAAAAATGGAGTAGTGCAGATGGGGCCTCAGTTTCAAATCCTGTGTTCTAATCGATTCAATACAGGTTACACAGACTAGCGAGGATTGTCATTACCTTGCGTCCTGAAGGTTTTGCCACAGAGATGACACTGGTATGGCCTCTCACCACTGTGTATACGCAGATGCATGTTTAGGTTGTTCTTCTGGGAGAATGCATGGCCACATAGGTTACAAACAAAAGGGCGCTCATTTCTGTAAAGCAGAACAACAAGAAAAAGATTCAAAACAAATAACGTCACAGTTTTTATCAAAACTGATCTCTATTTTGCTTGTACCCATATTACTTTAAAGGCCCATTTCCCAGAGTTGTTAGGCCCCCCTTTCTGATCCAACCAGTAAAACATGTTCCACTACCTGTGAATGGCTTTGATATGCATCTGCAGGCCATTTCGACTAGAGGCTCGATGGCCACACTCCTCACACACAAATGGTTTTTCGCCTCGATGTTTGGCTGCTTCATGCACACGCAGCTCTGTTCGTGTTAAGAAAGTTTTGGGGCACTGGGGACACTAAAAAAGAAAACACTGTTGTAACAGACTGAACAAACTACAGGAGTATACCTTGGATGAAAAACTGACTTGTCACAACTTAGTGAAACCTTAAGTTTAAACACTTACTGCATGTGGTTTGGGGTAACCATGGACCTTCATCATGTGGATTGTCAAGTTTTTCTTGTACATAAACTGTTCCGGACATGTTGAACACTGCAAAATTAACACCATGTCAATGAAGATATTTTTCAAAAACAAATTTTAGATCTGGTATAATTTATTGTATGGTATGTACTGTCTCTACCTTGTGGGGCATATCTCCTGTGTGGGAGATAACATGCGAACGTAGCTCTTCTTTTCCCTTGAATGTTGAGGAGCATGTCAGGCAGGTGTATGCCTATTATTTTAACACAGCATAAACACTGATGTTAAAGTTTATTTTTCTTACTTGATGTTGAAGACAGCTAACTGAACTGAACATAAATGTTGCTTTCTCATCAGTTTTGTTTGTGTTTTCCCCTCACCTGTAGTCTTGTGCAGTCTCTGATCTCATGTATCAAAAGATTCTCCTTCCTGAAGTACCTCTTCCCACATTTAAGGCAACCAAATGGCCTCTCCCCTGTATGCCGCCTATGAAAAGAACATATTAGTGGCTATTCTTTCAACAGCAATGTGAAAGACAACTAATAAATTCATATACCTATTGTGGACTTTGAGGTAGTATTTGCTCTTGAAGGATTTGTCACAGATGGGACACTGCACAGAGTCCTTCTTGGAGTCTCCTTCCACAGCCTCACCATTCTCATCTTCATCTGTTTTATTCTGGGCCTTGCGCCTTTGTGCTGTTGATGTTGATGGGACTAAGGAACTGGGCTCTGCAATGGGCATGTACTCCTCATCTGTGTCTTCAGTTATCCCCTCAAATTCCCCCACATCATCCTCGTCTTCTACATCCTCAGTTACCCGGCAAACACCATTGTCATTTACGTCCACCTGGAGGTCATCTGCGGAGGTTATCTGAAAAAAGCATAAGACAAGTGTAATAACAAACACCTTATTCATTTTTTAAAATCACCATTATCATTATTTGCACTTGCAGTTACATGTTAGCAAGTGCCCAATCACTGTAATACTTTTTCATTCATATACTCTACCTCGGGTTCACCAGTTGGCTGATCTGGGTTTTGCTTCTCCACAACATCATCACTTCCTTCTCTCTCCATGGGAATAAGTGGAGCCCTCTTGCTGGCTTTTTCCGTAAAATCAGTGGGGGGGCTCTCATCAGTCACCAGTCGCCTGGGGCCCTTTACTACACGACCAGAGCGGGTGGTGGTCGTGGTGGCGATGCTTAAATTGGCTGTGGCGCAATCAAAGCTGGAGTCATCTTTTGTGATCGTAAGCACGTTCTCTTCGTTGACCGACGCAGGAAGAGTTGTATCTGATGTAGACTTTTTGGGTCTACCTCTTTTACGCTTGAAAGGCACAGGATCCACAGAGGTGTCCTTGAACTGCTGACAGAGTCTGAGTGCCTCTGCTACACCCAGGCTGGTTGCTGCATGCTGCACCTTGTCCAGGTTGTCAGGATCCAACTTCAGTTCTCCGGTGTACACAAAGTTGAGGAGCAGCTCCAAGCCATCGTTGGGGCACTCCTGAAGGGAGAACTCCAAGCATGGTGCAGAGGGCATGTTGGACTGTTGGAACAGTTCACTGAAACAGGCAAGGATGTTGCGATGGGCTAGGTGGACCACTCCACCTCCCACATTCAGGGCTGCATCACAAAACCTCCCTACTGCCCTCTGCTGGTTCAGGGAGGACAGGACACGCTGAGCATGGTTGCTTTGCGCTGCAGGCATCCTTCTGGTTTCACTGTAGAGCTGCACGGGACACAGGGACATTAAACTGTAGTTTAATGTAGTATTTATGTATATAAAGTGTTTATCCTCCAACCCCTTGCACTCCCACACACCGTGGCACTATTTGTAATCGTGAATACACAGTTTACAGTAAGTAGATATGTTGCAATTAACCATTAATTATTATTATCGATTAATCTGCTGATTATTCTTTCAATTAAATGATTAATCATGTTGTCTATAAAATGTACAAAAATAGTTAAAACATTTTATCAGTTACATGCCCAAAGATGTGCAGTTTACTACCACAATGTTTGTCAGAGAAAGGCAGCAAATGCTCACATCTGAGAAACGACAATTTAAATTTGTTCTGGTATTTTTGATTGAAATAAATCACTGAAGCCATTGAAAATGATCATAATATTTTTGTAAAGCAAAAATGGTCAAAAAATACTGGTCCCAGCTTCTGAAATGTGAGCATTTGCACCCGTATTTTTTCTTATGTGACACTCAAATAAAACAAGCAATTTCAGGACGCCACAGAGGAGCTTTAGGAGTTGTGATGAGCATGTGTCAACATTTTATGAACAAAACGATCAGTCAAAAAAATTGCATGTAAGTACATTGAGAGCCAGTAGGCACCAGAGTCACATTCCTTATACTATACTATAACGTGGTGGGCCAATAAAGCAGATTCTTATTAGTTTATAGCTATGAGGCTGCAAATACTTCACATATAGTTAATTTGAAATTCATAAATCAACATTAAGTATCTGAGTGAAAAATTAACATTTTGAATAGTGTTAAATATTTAGAAGAGCTGGATGTTGCATCAGCTACATTTGTGTCAATGAAAGCTACAACATTAAACAGATTAAATATGTTGATTATTAAAATAAACTCTAAACACTGTGCAGTATATTTTCCTTGAATTATCATATTTCTTCTGTTGAGACCGCTTTTCTTAACCCCTAGCTATCTACGCACCTCGACGTTTACTTCCTAGCACATATTTTAAGACGCTCCCTTAGCATGGTACGCACGGGACAGCTGCATTTTGAGACTCACATCTGCAGGATCGTCGAAAGCTGATTATTTACTCTCATTTGTCGCGGAGCTGCACCCGCTTCAAATGTACTGTAAAGAGTTTGAAAAGGTAGCAAAGCCGCTACATGCACCTTCTTTTCGTTTCTTGTAGGCCCCTAAAAAACTGCGAGAGGATGTGACGCCGTTTATGCGACCGAACTCCGGGAAAAACGTGTGTTGTCCATCATTTATTAAACATCAACATGCACAACACTGACAATACATCTGCTACAAATAAAACGATAATTCTAGGCCATATAGCGTTCTCTTAATTTTAATATTCGCGCGAATAAGATAAAACGGCGTAATAGGTTTGCGGAATAACGTCGTCGTAAATAAAAACACTCCGGGTAAAAACATAGTCGGCCATCCAGAAGCGGCGTCTGTTTGCGGATCACACATGTAAGCTAGCCTGTTAGCACTGTTGTAGTTTGCCATCTCTTTCACGTTTGCAAATTCTAAACGGTTTCCGTTTAATTAAAGGCAAGGCAAGGCATATATCATATAAGTATATCTATACTTTTGCATTGATAGTTCACAAGCTGGGGGTAAGTTTTCTCCATCTGAATACAACATTAGCTAGCAGCTAGCTGTTAACGTACGTTGGTTCTTTAAGAGCTGTGATAAGTGACGGGTAACGTTAGCCCTTGCCAAGTTTAAAATTATCGTCCTAACAGCTGGTTCCCCTTTTCTGTTGTATGTATATATGTATTACTCAGCCTCACATGTTGAGAAACCATAACATAAATATGTAACCAGCTCGTTTAACGCTGTAGCATAATAAGCTTGACTTTCACATGGTATTGAATTGTCTTGCTGTTTATTCATGGCTGATATGTTTTGTAAATAAATATTGTTGTCGTTGAATTACTTATTAGTAATTTATTCCCATTCTTTGTTCAACTCTGTGATAACTACATAATTTTCATTTCTCTGTCTTTTCTGCAGGCTCCCCTTTTTTGTATTTCATCGCACCCACGTGAATTGATTACAGAAACATGAAGGTCAACAAACCTACACAGGTTAGGGGCCATGCTAAATCTCAGAAGTGGAAGGATGTGAGGGGCAAACGGTCCAGGCCTCCTATCAGTGCCTCAGAGCTCAATTCTAGTCCTGTCATGGCCAGGGTGATCAGGGAGCACCAGGCGTCTGTGAAGAAAAAGCCCACCCTAAAGAGATTGCAGAATAAACCAAAGCATGTCTCTAACTCCAAGAAAAAGACTGCTCAATCTGGAGTGAAGAAATCTCACACTCAGACTAATGGAAGTTCAGCGTTTACAATGGACAACGAGTCAGAGGACTCACAGGACTGGAAGGAGTATTCCCAGTCCATTCATGGGAATGGTGTGGAGACCTCAGATTACATGGAAGATGTAAAGCCAAGTAGACTGGAGGGAGACGCTCTCCATCACTGCACACAGAGAGATGATCAGCAAAACCATGCAGTGCTTGTCATGCAGAAGAATCAGGTATACCTCAGGATATTTTGCTAAAGATCTAGCAACAATTAAGACATATTTTTATCAATTTAAGTTTTTTTTTATGACTGAGAATTACACTTCTCCTCTGCAGACCCTGTGTTTTCGTGGGAAGTGCTCTTTGACTTGTCTGTACGGTCGTGTAGAAGTTATGGGGTTCACCATTGAAGAAGGCCAGCAGTCATACCCACTCTTCTCCCCAGCTACACATTGTCCCCTGACCATTAGAGCACTGGAAAGCTCTGATCACACTAGAGATGACAAAACAGAGGCTACACCCATCCTTCGAAAGTATTTGCCAACAGGTAAACCATAAGCGGCTAACCTGCTATGTTACAGGGGCGTGATGTAATTACCGTATTACATCACGCCCCTGTGATTTTTTTGCTATATTCCTATATTTGAGGTTAGAGGTTGTTTTTTGGTGACATAATACTGAGCTGCATGTTAGGAAAAGATTGCTCTGAGTGTCCCTAAACCCCTTTGAATGTGTGTTTTGCAGCATCACGGAAGAAGTTGCTAAAAAGGATTATGCCAAGCTCGTCTATCATTCTACTGGAGCCCATGGAGACGCCTCTGACTCGTTTTCTGTCAAGCTTCACAGACCTTACTGAATTGTTCAGCCCCCCGATGGTAAGCTGTCTGACAGACTACTGTCAGTATTCACCTAATCGCAATAAGTCAAACTACATTGAATTTGGATTACAACTGGAATCAGAAGATGGTTATTTATAGTTTAATGTTTAGGTAATTTTGAGAGGTCAGTCTTACACATGTCTAACAGAAGCTTCTTACCACTTGTTTGTAGAGTGAACTCATGTCAGCTGTTCTTGACACTCCACTCAATGGTTTGGGTATGATTCCCCTGGTCAGCGCAATTGAAGGCCTGAAAATGCCAAAAAGCTACAGCGATGCTCTTAACACGGTGGTCAGCGCCTGCAGAGGTAAGTTCCTTTTAGACATGCACCTTGTTACAAAAATGTAAAGGCAATTTTACATGTTGGCAAAAGGCACAGGGAGACAATAAACATGTTTTCTTTTGCCTGTTTAGGATCACTGTTACTTAGAAAGTATGTGAGCAATCAGAAATGAATTGAGAGTCCTAATTTAACATTTCACCTTCAGTCACTCTATGCTTGTGTACTGCCAGACATTATAAAACAGGCAGAATTCAGTATCTAATTTTGTAAGATAGACAGATATATAGATTGATTCTCTGTTCATCCCCAAAGGGAAATTGGCAGTGTTGCAGTAGCAGCTGCTTACATACAATTGGATTACAAAACATGCACATCTTGCACAAAACAAGCATGATGTAGGTATACAATTTACAAATAAAATGTATTCATACAGACTATGATACTACTAGATGGCATAAATAGAATAAAAAAGGTTTAAGATATATTTCTCTGGCTGGATCTTACCAAATAAGTGTTTTCTGTTGTTATTATTTCTGTGTTATTGCTTTCTAATAAACACTCACATTTGAGCCTGCCCTTGCAAATTATTGGATACATTTCTTTCACTCATAGGGGACATGGATGGTTGTGCAGTTATCCTTGTATGCGGGACCAAGAATGTGGGCAAGTCAACATTTATCCGCATCCTCATCAATACCTTACTAAATCAGTAAGTTCCGCATCTGGATATATTAAATATATATTGATATTTTGTACTACTTTGTACTACTACTGGATTTGAAATTGTAGTGCATCCCATTTTAGTGGTGAAGTCGGTCCTTTGATATTATGACCACCGTGTGCTATATCATTAGTTATACTCTCTTATTCTATATCTTTATTTGTTTGTTGTACAGTTTCTTCCACTGATATAAGATTTCTCTAGAGGCCATTACAGTTCATCTAGAGATGTAAAAGTAGTCAGTATGACATACAGGATGATAGTATGTTGTAATGTTTTTTGGTAGGAAACTAAATGTGTGTGTGTGTGTGTGTGTGTCTGTCTGTCTGTAGCACTAGTAGTGTTGATTATTTGGAAGGCGATCTCGGTCAAACAGAGTTCACACCTGCTGGTTGCCTGTCTTTGTCGACTGTCAGAGAACCACTTCTGGGTATGTTTTCATCCTCCAAATTGTGGATCAATCTTTTCTTGACTGCATAGATTTGTTTTAGTTGTGAATATGGTTTTTTTTATTTGTTGCATTTTTATGCACTCTTTCAAATACAGTTTCAAACACAGTTCACAGCATCCCCTTTAGTATGTATTTTAAGTGTATTCAGTGTGCCTTCCAGTACCTGTAACGATCACTAATTAATATTTTATGTTTGTTTAATCCGTACAAACGTAACTTTTGATGGGGTCATGTGTCAGACTGTTTCTTGGCTGTAGCTTCATATTTCCATGAGTGGTATTGATTTTCTTATCTTACTCTCGATAAAAATAATGAATTTGCGTATTTCCCAAAATGTCAAAACTATTTCTTTCCCAAACATTTTACTGAACAGTTTTCCCACATGTTATTCCTGTACTATTTGTGTAAAATGGGATTAGAAGACTTATGTTGAGTTATATTTCAGGCCCTCCTTTCACACATCAGTTCACACCGGACCACATGATCTACTATGGTCATTCGTCATGCGAGTCGGACTTAGACCGCTACCTGGAATCCCTTAAGTCCTTATGGCGCAGACGCTCCAAGAGCAGAGAGACTCCTGTTATTATCAACACCATGGGCTGGGTCAAAGGTCAGCTCAGACTACCCTCTATGACAGTAGAAAAAGATTATAAAGAACTTTAATTACACTAATTGTAAACAGTGTCTGAACATGTGCTTGTCTGGGCTGTCCACAGGATTCGGATTTCAGATGCTAGTGGACATGGTCCGCTTCTTCCCAGTCTCACATGTCGTGCAGCTCAGTCATAGTGGTATCATGCAGTGTCCGGCCCTAACTCCAGAGTTTCTGAGGACAGCACATGGCTACCAGACACACCCACCTGCCCAGACTGCCTTGGACGAGTTTACGGAGAGCCACAGTCCCCCCAGAAGTTACACTCACCTTACTGTACAATCAGAGTTTCAAGGAGTGGGGCGTCAAGGAACAGCGTAAGTACACCACCACCAACACTATGTTGGCATAAACATAAAAAACTTTCAGTATTACATCATTATTTGTGGGTGCATTGTACTTGACAGGAAACACCAGCGCACAAATGAGCTCAGAGAGCTGTCATTGCTGGCCTACCTGAGTCAGCTGCAGTCTTCTGACCCTGGACCAGTTAGACCTCTACATAGCATCACCCCATACCAGGTATATGGAAATCACGATGCCGCTATTCTTGACAGCACTTCTAGTGTTAAAAAAAAATTACTTTGGAAAATTGTGGCCAAAGTTTAAACTTATTATGACTCAAACTTTACAAGGTTATGGTGATTTGTGGCCCAGTAAAAAGAAGAAAAGAACACATGTTCCATATCTGCTTGTCTCAGCATTTAAAGAAGTAGTCATTTTGCTAAATATGCATCTTTGCTTACATGCTGAGCGTTAAATGAGAAGTAGGAAGATGACTGTAATGATATAAAGCTGGAGCCAGGAGGCCATTAGCTGAGCTTAAATATTGGCCTTTTTGTTCTTGTCACTGTTCCCAGCTAAGAATCAGCTCCAGCACTCCCCAGTTGTTTGAACCACTGGATTAAATGACTGGATTAAACAACTGAGAAATAACATGTTGAAAAGTACCTAACCATTGTGCCTCTGGTCTGTAGGTGCCTCACACAGCAGTGGCTTTAGGTGTGATCCATTGCGAGGTAGTGCCCAGTCACATGTTTTATGCTGCCAATGCCAGTCTGGTGGGACTCTGTTGCCTGGGAGAGAAAGTAACCAGCAGGGGAGGCCCTGTCCTGCTGTCACAGGCACCCATCTGCCCATGTGTGGGGTTTGGTATGCATCCTGCCTAACCTTTCTTCCAGTGATCAAATTAACATTGAGAATGACCACTGAACTCTTATGTATGTTTTACATGTTTATATAGGTATGTATATACACATACTCATGTATATACATTGTTTGCCAAAATGTAATTCTCATAGAAATGTATAGTATGTTGTCCTACATAGTGATGTTTGAGGTAAGTTAGATCTCAGAGAGACTTAATCTACATCCCTGTCAGACCTCTGATAAACAAACTTGTCACTGACATTACTTAAAATCATTTAAAAGTAATTCTAAAAAAAAGTACATAACAGAACATGTGATTGCTGTTTGTTATTAAATTGAAGGTTATTTGCATGTTGATGTTTTCCAGGTGTGCTTCGAGGTATTGACACAGAGCGAGGGCTGTACTTTCTGCTGACGCCTGTAGACCCCTCAATCCTTCGTAAGGTCAACTGTCTCCTCTTGGGAGCGATATCACTGCCATCCTGCATCCTCACAACACAGGTCAGAAGACTTGTGTTCTTTCATACACAATTACACACTAAAAGACAGTATTTTCCTCGCTCTAGCTCATAGTTATACACAAACATCTGTCCAGAGCTTACTTTCACCCTGACTTATGGTATCTTTGTTTTTGTTTCAGCCTGGCTTTGAAGGAGAGATGCCCTATGTCACAACAGACTACAGTTTTGATCTCTCTGGTGCAGGAAAGATGCGCGTCTTCAAGGGACTGACGAGACCAAGTCACATAGGGATGTAATGACATTTTCTACACAGTATCTGCTTATTGCCCTTTACTCTTTTTGACCAGTGTCTTATGCTAAACCAATCACTATTGGCCTTTGAATGTACAGTGTGAGGCGGACACTTTTTTAAAATTTTATTTCACAATTCAGTCTGACAGAGCAGCCAGGCTTACAGACTCTGCAGGAACAGATGGCTGCCTTCCTGTTACTGCACTTCCTGACTGAAAACTCTGGGTGTTCTCACCATGTCTCACAACCCCCTACTGTACTTACACTTGATGGCGCTGTGAAGGAGTTTCTGTTTTCTGTCACATGGACAATAAGATCACACTTTGTAGTTGAAGCTCTTGTTTGATGTCTCTTCTTTGTAGATTGCATTCCAAAACCTGCCAGATATTATTAAATGAGAAACAACTTTGGTTCAGATGTTGTGCTTTTCTTGCTTTCAATAGCTTTTTTTTTTTCAATCTTCATATTTATTTCACAATCAGTTGTATATCCATGTAGATTTCAACCAGGCAAGAGCCATTTAACCAGTTTATCACAGTATGCAGTATTGTCCCTTATTTAGACAGTACTTTGTTCATTTGTGACAGGTGCATTATTGAATAAAATGCCTACTGCTAAGACTTTTCATGTTTATGCTTAAAATCTAACATTCACCTAAAGAACAGGATTTTGTCAATGTTTTTATGTTGGTCAAAGGTCTTACTGAAAAGGCTGCTTTTATATTGCTGACTAACTCTGCATTAACTGTTGTACATTTAGTATTATGTTGAAGGGAAACAATAGTGTTGCTGTACTTTAAGTTCAAGATGTTTCGTCAATGCAACATGTTTACAATTTTTTATGTAGGCCTATGTGGGATATAAAAGATCAAATAAAAAAACAATTTGTTTTTTTGGTGCTACCTTTTGGACCTCAGGGGGGCAGCAAATGTATGTTTAAGATTTTGCTCTGAACAACAGCAGATGTTCTGTTACAAAAGTCTCAAGGGCAGCAAAACTGCAATAAAGACAGTCAAGACACTGGCCTCTAATACTGAATAACTTTAATGTTTTCTAATGGTTTTAAAAGCAAATCCAGATGACTCTAAGAAATTACAGTCCCCATCTGAATGACTTGGAACTGTATGTAGACCGACCTTTAAATTATCTGACTGGAAGAATTGAAGGAGGACTTGGTCGTAAACATCCACTCAGGCAGTGAAGAATTGCTAATTTGTTAAGTGGGCTGTTTTACCATCCCCTCTCTGCCCACTTGCTTTTCTTTGTTCGCTGTTCCCCGCCTCTTTATTGAGGGTTGGAGCATACAAACACAACACAGCTACATTTTGGCAGAGCCATTGTTTTGGCTTTGTCAGGTCAGATGTTTTCCCATAGACCTCATGCAAACCAAAGACAAATCCCACTGTAGAGGTGCCAATAGGCACTCATCATGAACCTGAGTGATGACAAATAACAACACTGAAATGCATTCCAATGCAGGCTACAGATTTTATTTACTTTGACCTAGAGTGAAACATATAGTTCCTTCAGTCTTTGGATTCATTTGATGCTGCTGCCATGTATTTGCAAACTTCAAATGAAAGCTTAGAGTATGTTAAACTTACCTGTTATTTACTTGGCATCAAAGTTTAAAAGAGAAAGCATGCGTTGTTGGCCCTAGCACTGCTCAAAAAGGATTTGAACTGAAATGATTGGTTGATTAATTGATTGATAAAAAAATAACTGGCAATTATTTTGATAAAGTAGCAGTTTTTCAAGCAAAAATACCAAACAGCCATCCTAACAGCTGTTTTTACCTGAACTATATTTTAAGTATTCTTCACATGCAATCAGTCATCTGTTTAAAGTCTTGAACATCATCCAGAAAAGTATTAGACACCTTCCAACAGGCAAAGTCATACAGAAATCTTTGTTGTGTGCCTGAACTTTTACCATATTTTAACCATTAAGTCTTCTGTTGGCAATAATTGCTTGATTTCTCTCATATCTGTCCCAAACAAACAGTGCATCTGTTGACTGCAAAGACAATTGAATCAAGTAACAATGCAAAGGCAATGTACCTGTAAAACCTCTCCAATCCCCTATGTTCAGTAAATCAGAGAGAAGACCCCACATGTTTAGCAGGCTATGTATATATGGTTTGATTTTTGAAGCCACACAAACATGATGTAATGTCACAATGGCACGGTCAATGTGGTAAGGGTCCTCAGGACAAAAATTAGCTGCTGTGCCCCTTATGACAGGTGATATTAAATATATATATATTCCCAGGTTCCCAACCTAAAGTAGTAAAGCATTATTTCCAGAGACAAGGGGAATGCCATTAGCTAACGTGTATATTATGATTCATGGTCAACTGTTTTGGACTAGAACATCCACTGCGTGGGAGCCAAGAGTACATCTGAGTTTAGAATAATGATGGTGACTCTGCCCTGCTATTTATTTGGCTTGGGGAAGTTTACACTAGCAGCTCCAGCCAAACTAGTGTAAGATAGTGTTACATTTGTCAAAGTCATTGGTTATCCCTCATACTTAAATCCCTTTCTCTTTGCTTGAACATACAAACACTGAAGCATAAGTCTAATTTTTTTTTCTTGTCCAAGTATTTTATTTTCTAAGCATCTAAAGGTTATAGAGTAAATAACACACTAACATTACTTGCACTGTTAAACAAACAATAGGCCTATTGTAAGTTACTAGTGCTAATTAGCTCCCTTAGCTATCATAAGTTAACGATCATGTCTGGTAGGTTGCTGAGTTTTGCCTGAGTTGCTTTAGCATCGGTATTTTTGCGGTACATCACGTAGAAAATATGTGCATTTTTAAAACAGGTTTTCCATTTTTTGAATAAAACCTGAAAGAGTTTTAAAGTTTAACCGTTTAGCATTTGCTAAAAATCTGCTAGCAACGGATTGTCATTTCAGCCAAGAGGTTGTCAGCTAGCAGCAATGAGAAGCTGATTTTGTTTATGTTCGGATGTTAAATAGGAAAACAAATTAACGTTAGCTTAAAAAAAAAGAAAACAAATTTTGAATGATGAATCTGCCATGTTATCACTGTAACAACCCGCTATGTGCTCTTTAATACAAGTCTGACAGGCATGGCAACAGTAGCTTAACTTAATTTTTAAATGATTTGCCAGGTGACTTTAACCTGGGTAACAAGACTCTTACCTCACCCCCTTTAAGGAGGAATAAAGACACATGGTAATTTTGGATAACGTGTTCACTCTTTTAGACTATTATCAGATGTCAGGTTGTATCAACAAGACGGACACCCGAATCATCTTCAGTCAAAATCACCCAGAGACTGAACGCACGCACCTCCGGGCTGTGCGTGGCTGCTGTTGTTGAATGAATGTGTTGTTGGTGTCTCTGGCGCCTCTAGCTGAACCATTGCGCCACTCTGCATTCAGTCTTTGTGGATTCAGGTTGTCTGAATGAATGGAGGAGAACCGATGGTTGATCACAGAGGGCGGCGAGACGAAGCAGCGGATAATGTGTGTTAAACTTCAGCAGCGCGTTGTGTAAAGTTGATAGAAGGAGGTCCATCCATGGATATGTTGTTTCGAAGGCCCTGAAGAGTGTTTTTTACCCTTGTAACCTCATTCCCGCACCGACCGAGCTTCACCAACATACGTTTTCGTTGGACGTCGAGGAGATCTCTTTTTCGCAGCAGTGTATTGCAGCCAGCAACAGGTTATTTACAGCTTAGCACGGCGTCCAAGTTGCAGCTGCACCCCAGTGGTTAATAGACCGGTCTTAACTTTTCGTTGTAAGAAACCGAGGGATGCTTCTGTTTTTTTGGCCACTCTTTTCCGTGCATTCACCGTGATGTGAGTTGCAGCTTTGTGCTCGCCACCGACCAGACCACATAGGCTGAGCGCATTGCGTTTTAGAGGAGGGCGACAGAATACATGGGTATGATGAGAATGACATAGGAAAGACTGCTTATTAAACATTGCTTTGTGATTTGCATTGAGCCTGCCACCAAGACAAACAGACCTGTGAGGTACTGGTGTTGCTGCAGGGTTGTTCCCCCCCCCCCAAGAAGGATTGCCCACATAGATGGTGCCAAGCAAGTGGACCATGAATTCGGTTCTGCACAAATCGCCACCAAGGAGCTGGCTTGGTCTCAGATTACGACTCAGTAAGTACAAATTCAGCTATTGATCGCCCAAGCTCTTGGATCAGCATCTTAAAATGAGTCACCTGAATGCTTTGTTCTTTAAGAAACAGCTTGTGTAACACACTCTGTGACCTAAGTTGCTCTTCAAGTAGTCAAGTAGGAAGGTGAACAGAGGAGCTTTCATGACTTTGATCCTCAGGCACCAGATCTTTGTTTAATGCTTTCCTCCAGTCATCAAAGTTGATAGCTGGATTTGGCAACTGACCTGAGAAATTATCCCAGCTGGAGGCTGGGTATTTTAGTCAGAGAGGACAGTGCACTCTGATCTTCAGTTCTCTTGATGATGAAGAGTCTTGAAAGATATTACCTCTTATAAATCTAAAACCAACATTATTTATTGTGCACCCCCACCACGACAGACCTGCCATCTGCCCTCCTCTCTCATTCCCAGCTCATAATTCAGATGACAGTGAAAATTGTTTAGACTTTTTCCAGGGCTGCAACTAACAATTGTTTTCTTAATCAAAAAGAAAATAATGCCTACTGCTCTTTCCCAGAGTGGTTTGTTTTGTCCGAAAGCCCAGAGAGACTGATTTGACAATAACATGATACTATTATTCACATTTTGGCCATTTTTGCTTTTAAAAAAAAGACACTTAAAGAATGATCAACATTGTTGCACATTAATATTCTGTTAGTCTACTTGTTAATTACTTGACTAATTGTTTCAACTCTGGATGGAGCAAGCTCTTTTAGCTCTCGTAGGCTTTTGCGTGTGTGACATATGCACTGCTTCATGGGTTCATACAGTAAGTGAAGTAAGCATGGAGTTAAAGTTTAGCAGCCTTAATTGGTTGAGTCTGGAACCCTTCAATGTTCCAGGCCACCGGAGTCTTAAGCCTGTCTTAAACACACTGGTCTAATCTGGGACCAGATGTCTTGTCTGGTCTCTGTCCACCACTGAAAAACAAAAACAAGGACAAGGAATCGCAGCTCGTTTTTATGAACTATTAAGATATTTATATAGGAAAGAGGACATCTGTAGAAAGGGCTACATGATGCGCTGGCTTAAGTGAATGGTTTCATGAATGTGGGTTAGTTAGTTTAGTTCATAGCATAACACTTTATTGTCATCATTTGATGCATTGATATGTTTATGTTTACGTTGGAATAAGAAGTCTGGCTGCAGGTTAATGCCACTGGTCAAACTGTAGCCTGATCTCACCACAAGGGTCCATTTAGTAGCGGTTCTGGAGCTGGAGGTTTTGATCGTATCACATGATCTTCATCAGCAGATGGAGTTTGCCCTGCTGTCCAGAAATTGTAGATGCTCAAAATTCCAATTTCTCTTAGCACTTGAAGGATTGTGTTGGCCATGTCGATTTTTTAAAGCTGAAGTTCAAAGTTCATCCTTGACCTTGCAAAGAGCAGTTACTACAAGCCCCCTTTAGCAGCTGTTCTTGAGCCTTGTCATTCCACACGAGCTTCTCATTTTGCAAGAAAGTGCTCAGAAAAAGTATCAAGCAACATTTACTGAGAATGCTACCTACAAAATACTAATATTTTCTCAAATGTACAAGTGTTTTTAGACAGTAAGTGCGAAATATGAGGTTTATTTAAGATCAAGACAACTTGTCCAGTCCTACAGATATTTTACTTGACGAAGCAGTGTCATCACAAGGTCCATTTAGTAGCTGTTCTGGAGCTTTTGATATATGAATGAAGGAATTAAAAGGTTTTTTCATAGCACTAAAGACTACTCGTTCATGTTGGCTTTAGAGATGAAGTTCAGAGGTCATTATTGAACAGCAATTGAGAAAACAGTCACGTCATCGTCCGTTTAGTAACATATCTGGTGTCTTTGGTCATGTCACATGATCTTCATCAGCTGATGGAGTTTGCACAGAAAGAGCTCATGGTGGGAATCTACTAACTAGGCAAACTCCTATCTGCTGATGAAGGTCATGCGATATAATTGAAAACTTCTAAATCGACTTTGGAGTGAGATTTGTGGGGGTTTTAATCTGAAAAGGATGCATAGCTCTGAGAGAACATTTAGAGTGTTGAGTCTTCCTCCTGCAACACTTGAGCCTGACTACACTGTTGTAATCTGGGTGCATGGTGTGTGTGTGTTAGTGATGTTTGTCTGGCTCGTGGCTTGTTACAGTTCAAACTTCCTCCTTCAGACTTTCTTTCCATTGTTCTGTTTTTTTCCCCAGCAGTAATTTCCTTTCTCTTTTCCACTCTTTGCACTTCTGCCTTTTCCTGATGGCTTTCCGGGTCACAGTATCTCTGCTTTTTGCTCCTCTCTCGTGTCCATCTGCTCAAGAATAATTATCCCAGCTTCATGTACGATGTTGCAACTACTAATATTTTTGCATGATAACTTTTATTTGTTTTATGAAGTATGCCAGGCTCTGTAATAAGTTTTCGTGGCTACAGTCATAATTATTATTGTACTCTCGGTCTTAAACAGGTTAAAGATGGCAAGTTGCCTTTTCTTGTACAGCAGTAAAAACTGGTCGGCCTTACAATGCAGCTTGTTTTTAATCTGGTTTAATATGATATGTGTTAAAGACTGGAATAGAAAACAAACTGGTGCAATGACAGTCTGATCCTCTTCCTTGTGTCTGACAGAAAACTAATGTCCTTTCTTGTATCTCATCTTTTCTGTACTGTACTTCCTGTGTGTGGATTTCACTTCAACAGGGAGATCATAAAGGTCCTCACAACACAAATATAGCCTTTTTCATTTAATGTACATCCACTAGACACACCAGTTGCGTGCATTTGAAAGAAGAAAAAGAAATTAATAGACAGTTGAATAGACAGTTAAAGTTGTTCGCTCCTTCCATGTTATCTTCTGGTCCAGTCCTTTATTTTTCCAGTATTTTTTTATATAGCCTAGTTTTTTTATTAATTGCTCTTTACAGAAACTGAAACAAAGTTCTATCTGTATTGTAATCTATATGAGTATCTAGCATTGAATAGTTAAAAAAAGGTTAGTCACTTATTCTGCAACAATTTTCTTATAATTGATCAATTGTTTATGACATTTTTCAAGCAAAAATGTTTGTTCGATGAGTATGAAGCTAGAGCAAGTAGGAGACTAGCTTACCTCAGCATAACAGGTAACTTTTACCAACAGGTAACTTTTCATAAAACCACAATGTTTAGTGTATGGATTGAAATACAACATGTTAAAACATGCGTTTACTGGTGTGCACATTTTTGAGCTTTTTACAGAACCAGGCTAGCTGCCTCCAGTATGTATGCTAAGCTAAGCTAACTGGCTTCTGGCTATAGCGTCAATCCTATGTTAGAGTGTTACTCATATAATCCAGCAAAAAAGCAAAATACACCCATTTCCCAAAATGTTAATGTTAATGGCTCATTTGGAGCAGGTGAATATCACAATACACAGATGTAACAGGTGTTGTTGCCTTCTATAATTCACTACAGTTTCAGTTTTGCCCTTTTCAGTCACATGTGAAGTCTTAAAAATGCTCACAGCTGGACGAAAATCTAACTAATATGGTTGAACCCTCTAGGCCTCACGTTGTAAATAGACCAACAGTGAGCTGCTCCGCTTCATACTGTGCAGAAGATAATTATAGGGGCTATGTTAAGGTCACATACACACACATACACCTTCTTTAACATAACAGCAAATGTTTATCTTTGAATGTGTCCTTCCACATTTATAACCTCCACCCTGGCTAAATGACTGTTTATGCATATTGCAGCCTTCCACACGACAATAACTGTACTTTTAGGGAATAAGTGTTTTTGATTCCTGTTGACTCTGTTATTGGCTTCTCAACTGCAGCCCCCACTGCAATTTTAACCAGATTGTTTCAATTATGGGATTATTCATATCAACAAGTTGAAGAGTGGTTGTTTGTCCCTGTGAACTGCTGATTTAAGGATGGACAGTTAAATTATGTGACGTTTCATAGTAATTCACTTGGTGGGGATGGTCCTGCACGCCCTCTTCTTGCAGCCAGCAAGGTTCTGATGGTTGATATATCAGTGTTTGTTCTATCATCTAAAGAAAATATTAGAAGACACCAGTTTTAATATAATAAAATCTTCCTGTTTTTTTGCGAAGGTTGTATTTTATATTTAGGTACCCAATCCTTTCTTGGATTTGGTTGTATGAGATCTTTCTGATTGTAGCATGGAATTAAGCTGTTTCTGGCTGTACAGTGTCAATTGGTCCAGTACTTTGGTCCAGACGGAAATATCTCAACAACTTTTGGACAGGTTGCCATGAGATGGTACAGACATTCGTCCCCTGACTTTTCCTGAAGTGCCAACATGACCTTGACATTAGTGATCTTGAGTAAAACTGGTGGAGGGATTCTGATGACATTGATATCCCCCTCTGGATAAACTGTAACAACTTGGGTGAACCCTTAAGGTGATGTCCAATTGTCCAATTATTTAATTTATAACATGCAAAAAGACAATCCCATTGGCCTCATCTTAACTTTGTTCTTACTGCTAACTTTAGCATGCTCTAAACTAAGATTATGAGCATAAAGATAGTTGACCAAAAAACATTAAACCTGTTGTATCAGTTAAACTGGTATTAAACTTGCAGGGGTTGCAATTAGCAACTATTTTCATTAGGGGTTAATTTGCAGTTAATGCTTTTAATTATAGACTTTGGTCTATAAAATGTTCAAATGTATTGTTTTGTTCAACCAACAGTAATAAGTGTGCAATGACTCAAAAAGAAAAGTAACAAATACCATAGCTGATGTTTGGCATTTTTTTGTTTGATAAAATGACTTGAATTAGTAATATACAAAATAGATACATTTTGTTTTGATTTTCAGTACTACAGTATACCTTCTAAACATCAGCATGTTAGCATTTTCTCAAAGCACTACTGTGTAGTACACAGTACAGCATCACAGAGTCACTAGCATGGCTGAAGCCTCACTTGTTAGCAGTAAGAGACAGAAATACAAAAAGTCTGGAAGAAGGTTTTCAAGTGGCACTTTGAGGAAACTGAAATGGATCAAAATCTTGGACTGCTCCTAGTCTTACTTTGCTGGTGAAGGGTTAACCTCGGCCTGTTTGATGGGCCACCTTGCTAAATATAACCCAAAACCTCCTCCACACGGGCACCAACTGCACTCCCTCTGTCAACACTCTGGCTCACACACTTTTTTCCCCACAGCACTCACACACTTCAGTCTCATTTACAGTCTTGTCCTACCGCACCCGCCCACACACTCATTTCTCAGCACACCATTAATGCTTTAGTGAGTGTGATTCTATTGAGAAGCCAGCTCATTCATGCATGCTATTTCTGTCACAAACTAAATCTAACATTTGTTTTTGTTGTATTGATGCTCACGGATAACTAATTTTTTAAGATTTAAATATTTTAGGTGTCTATATTAAAGGAGTAGTTTGACATTTTTGCTCATTCCCATTTCTTGCGAAGATGGGTATATAAGCATCATGTCTGTCCCTTAAATATAAAGCCACAACCAGGAGACTTTGGGTTAGCTTAGCACAAAGACTGGAAGCAGAAGGGAGAAAGCTAGCCTGGCCAAATGTAACAAAATCTGCCTACCAGCAACTATAAAGCTCACTAATTAAAGCGTTTTATATCTTGTTTGTTTAATTTGTGTTAAAACATCAAGTTGTGGTTTCACAGCGGTTTATTTGCTGGAAGCAGAAAGTTATTGGATGACTGTTCCAGCACGTTTACCTCTGTAACACTGCAACATCTTCTTAAGGGTTAAACAAACTGGATATAATGTGATAATTAGTGAGCTCTGAAGGTGCCACTGTACTAGGTGGGTTTTGTTACCTTTGGACAGAGCCATGCTAGATGTTTCCTGTTTCCTTATCTCCTGGCTGTAGCTTCATATTTAACGGACAGAAATGAGAGATGTATCAATCTTCCCATCAAACTCTCAACATAATACGATTTAGTTGAACTATTCCTTGTTACATCCTGAAAATCCCATTAAAGCGTTTCTGTAAAGTAAGTAATTATACCAACCACAGCTGCGTCTTCATTCTATCATGTTTATAGCACTAAAGACACTGCCGCATTGAATATGTGAGGTCAACGCTAATGTTGTAAAGCCAAATCTAAGTCAAAAGCAGCTGTGCGTGATGCAAAATCTTCAGCCATGTTTTATTGTATTTTATCTTTCATTTTTAAGGGGATAAGAATGTCTTATGATTCAGGTGTGATTACAAGGTGTAATTTAAAGGGGCACTCCAATTTTACTCATGAGAGGAGCTCATGGAGGAGCTTTCAAGAGTTAAAAAAAATAATCCTAATGACATCATATAGTGATGTCAGCTCAGCTTGGGTTTAAGACTCAAAATCTTTAAGAGGAAGTCTGCATTATAAACTGGCTGTGTGGGGTTTGAAAGATCAGGGCATTTAGGAAACAGGGAGGGTTTAATTAAAAGATAAAGTTGCATTATTATGCTTTGTCGTACGTGGAAGTGTAAAGATTGGCAGGTCTGTTGGGCCATGAGGCGGGGCTGTCTTGTGTGGACTGCAGCGGTGTGGCCATGTTTATCTGTGCTTTTTTTGGATTTTCAGTTGGGTAGCCCTGTTGTAATGGAGAGAAACCAGGTGACAGGTGTGTTTACAATGTTTGTGTAATCTGAAAGACGTCACAGTGCGGATATAAAGTCATAGCTGACAGACTGTTAGCCTAGCATCCTAATACTACATAAATATATGAATGAGACATCTATAGACACCCGCAGATAGAAACAGATGAACGAGTCGTGCTGGAAAAGGGGCTAAAATTACCGTGTCAACCCAGCTATCGTGCTAACATCACTGCAAGTCTGAGCTGGAGCCGATAAGTACCTGCGACTAGTGTAGAGTCATTTGACCCAGGAATGAATGCCACTCCTACTCTTTCACACTAAAGACAAAAGCCAGATGTAAATGGATGCTTGTGTTTTTTGTCCAGTGTAAAATGGGTTTAATTTGGTTTTGATTTTGACTATTCTTTAAATCTGTCTCTTACAAGGCCTCCAACTTTATGTGAGCGAAACTGAATTTCTGGAGTACCGCTTTAAGAGACAGTTATTCAGAACTCTGGAATAATTACTGGTGGTGGAAAAAGTACATTCACCTACATCCTGGTTGTGATTATTAGACTTTCACTCTCTCAATTGTACATAAGCCATGTGTGCCAGCACACAGCTGCAAGAGCCCCTCAGTGTGGAAAGAATATGTGTTGGTGTTTTCTTTGAGTCAGTTCCTAAATTCATGCAAATATAATTTTTGCGTGAGATCAGATTTCAATGTCAGTTCTAGTGCCATAATGGAGGTAGGTACTTTCTGCCCTTGTGATGGCTAAAAGGTGAACTGATGGATGGTGATGAAAGCGAAGCTGTCTAATGCCTCATCTGCTTCCCGCTTTGTTTCTACAGTAGGTGGAAATAGGCCCTTGTATTTGCAGCCCAGTTCTCATGCTGCACGACTGCTCTGTTCATTAAAAGGGAAGCCGCATGCTCAAAGCTGCTTCAGATTATTACCATATGGCTGCAAAGCCCAGAGCTGAGCAGCAAACCGGCTCCCATCCTACCCTCTAATTTCTTATCCCAAAATTGGACATGTGGGTCGTTGTGTGTGACAATGTCCCTCCCTTCCCCCGGCTGGTGCAGTACATTCTCACAGTATTTCTTCTCCCGTTTTAGATGCATAATAGCAGTGCGTCAACCTTTTAAACAACACTGGGGAAAATATTATGTCTTTTGACTTGAGATATCTAGCTGCATGTTGTTTTAATCCTTCAGCTGTTTCAACGATATTAGAAAAGTGGATTTAATCTGAGACGCATTGTCAGGGATAAGCATCTTACAGTGGGACTCCTTTAGGTCATTTAGTATTTCTCATCTCCAAGAGGCCAATGTGTGCATTGTACCTCCACAGAAATAACTGAGCTCAGTCACCACAGAGCTGGTGCATTCATAAAAACGAATAAATCTTTCAGGAGACATAAAGGGCGCGGGCACTAATTAATGCGGAAAAATGTCAGCATTTTACAGTTTGTGCAAAACATAAAGAAAGTCCACTCTGGATGTAGGAGGAGGATTAAAAGAGATCTTTGTGTCACCCAGTCCAAAAGCCATTGGCCCAGATAGCCTGTCCCAGCATGCAACTCACCTCTGCATGAATACAGCACTTGTCTGATGGTGTGGGCAGAAAGCCCCCCTATCGCCAGGAGATCCTACACAGGGCTTTAACATGAGCAGCTTGTGTCACACAGAAGTTTTGTACAGTGTGAGGAACTTTGCCATGGATAATGTCGACGCCCAGGGAAGGCGAAAGCAGAAGACATTTTACTTACTGGTGGAGATATGTTTGCATCACCTTTTAGCAGTTAGGCGTCTCTTATTTAGTGAGGAATAGCTCTGTTAAATGGATTAGAAGAGGGCAGCATTTGGAGCTAGAGTGCACTTGGTGGGTGGCTTTCAGTGGATGATTAGTGGAAAACTGAAAAATCTACAGAATCAACAGGAAGAGACACCGAAATGTAGGATTGAGAAACTTGGCATTAGTCTTTTGCTTTGTGGAAAGAAGCGTGTTTAGTCATATCACCTGTTACCAACAAGAGACGTGCCTGTTAAAACCTGGATGGCAGCGGAAAAGCTTATTCCAGGTTTAGGATCAATAATCTGGACCCCTGGAGATGTGATGGATTGTACTTGAGGAAAGTCTGTTTGCTCACTTGGACCGGCCTTGAAGTAGAATCAGACTTGGACAGAAAGTTCAAAGCAAAGTGTTTTGGGGCTTAGCTGGATGAGGTAATTGTGCAGGTGCTGGCAGCTGGCAGAGTTTAAAGTTGAGTTGAGGCTGGCAAGTTTTATATTATAAAGATGGTTGATAAGAAGGGTGCCTTGATTGTCTGCAGAAGTTCAGGTTGTTTTTTTAGGGAGTGGTGGTGGTCATGGGCTGGTTAGACATATCAGTTCCACATGTAACAATGTGGGATGACTTCAGTTTTATTGTAATGATTAGAACAGTTTACACGTTTTAATTACCATATAGCTGGTTGAAGAACTCATAATGTTCCTTTACTGGAAGAAGCGTGGAGCATATGAGCTGGAAACAGTGCCATCCTCTCTCACCCAAGTGGGAGTAGAGCGCTACTCCTGGTCCTCATCCCTGGACGTCATCCATGATCTGTGTGGTAAGCTGGGTAACTAGGAGGATCACCTGACCAAGTGATGGATGTGTGTGTGTGTGTGTGTGTGTGTGTTTTCTCACAATCAAACTCGAGGCATGGCAGTGGATTGGTGTGTTTATCCATTTAAATTTTTTTATTTTTTTCTCAGTCTAGTATAGGCTCAGATGCCACAGATTGTAAATAAATAAAGAGTAATATATAGTTAAATAAATATATTTTTAAATGTACATGAGAGTTTTATATGAATCTACAGATCCAATTTCTCACACAAGGATAGTTTTATATTTAGAATTGGCCACCCATATCTGCTAACCTTGCTCTTTAGATCAGCTTACATACCACAATACATTTTCCTGTAGTGTAAAAGTAGAGGACATAATTTACATTTCAAATAAACATAACATGATAGGATGCAGAGGATTGTATGACATTGGATTAAGAAGTTTTTTTTTGCTGGATGGCAACTGTTGGGTGTATTGCCATGAAATTTGGTATACATTCACGTTCCCCTCTGGTTAAATTTTAATAACTGAAGATCCACTGACTTTTCATCTAGCACCATCTTATACTTTGGGTTTATTACCAAACACCTGCTAAACTAATGAGATTCCCATCAGCCTCAACTGCACTTTTTGTCAAGTACTAATTAGCAAATGTTAGCATGCTAACACACTAAAGTGTGATGGTAACAGGGTAAACATTACACCTGCTTAAAGTCAGCATGTTAGCATGCTGACATTAGCATTTAGCTCAAAGCACCGCTGTGCTTACTGTACAGTCACACAGCGTTGCTTGCTTGGCTGTAGATTAGGTCTTGTTTTCATGGTTGGGAAAAAGAATACTCTTGGTTCAATTTTATCTATGAAATCATGTTGAAATCTCTCTTTTATAATCTGAACATTATTCGTTTTAATGGAAAGATAAGTAGAAACCTTGTGTGTAGTTCAGACCTGCTCCACTAGGTCTCATCCTTATTCATCTCATCAACATGGTGTGGGTGATACTGTGTTAACATTTAACATGGATCGGACATGACTTCATTGTTATATGTAACTTCTGAAAGCAAATTATCTGGTTCACTTACACTTTTGAGCTAAGGATTTCAGCACCATCATGGAAATGTTTTTTGTTTTTCCATTGCTCTGTTCTTCCGTGGAAAGCACTCAGTGACCTGGCATAAAGACAACCTCACATGAGAGAGAAGAGAGGGAAAGAGCGGATGAGCCCAGCTCCACAGATGAAATATTTACCAGTGTAGAAGTGCATAGCTGAACTGAAATGCTTCCCTGTCTCCTCTCTGAGCTTTTTTGACGTGGCACAGGGGCACTTGCTTTCCGCTGTGCTGCCCGATTTATGCCATTAGTGAAGGGGAAGTGATAACACAGGGCTGGGGAGGAATGTTCTTCATCCTCTCCTCTCTGCCAGCCAGACTCTTGGAAATCCGGCTACTTTCTGGTCAGCTTAAGGCCGGTGCCTACTGATTCAGACCAGTTTGGCAGAGACCGAAAAGAGGAATGTTAGAGAGGGAACAGTGAGGCTTTGATCCTTACCTTTTTACCATCTCTGTTATTAAGCACCAAGCTTCTATTGAAAACATTTCCAAACTTTGTTGGCACTCCTGGGAGAAGCCTGGGAGCTTCTCATCTTTTTAAGATACTTTTCCTTTCTCCAAAATAGAAGAGAATAAGTCCAAAACTCACTTCTCTTGCTTTATTAAAACTGTCACAACTGCATTCCCAGATCATAAAACTGCAGTACTTCAGTCATGTAGGCAAGAATTTCAAATTTGTAGTTGTTTCCTTGTGAACAAGTATGTTAGACGCAAAGAGACATAAAGCAACTGATCTGTTTTCATGCCTTTTTGAGACTTCTTTATTTTGCATAAGCATTGACAGTTAAATGTGTGTGTCAACGGGCTCACAAGCCATCAAAATTAATTTAAGGGTCATTTGAAACAATCAATCAATCAGTCTGTCAACAGAAGAATTAATTGGCAACTTTTTTCATCATTTCAGTAATTTCTCATGAAAAACTCTGGTTCAGGGTTCTCAAATGAGAGGTTTTGATGCTTTTCTTTGTCTTTGTCTGTAGGAGCCTAAATGCAGTTAATTATAAACAATTTTTAATTTGTGTGTTAAACAGTCAGTTACATGATTCATTTATGTA
>JAPMOB010240127.1:0-34023 GCA_029875015.1 Lepomis gibbosus | reverse complement strand
TCAAAATAATAATTTGTGGCCACGAATTTTTAATTTGAGGCCTCAAATTAATATATTTTTCATTAATGTCACCAGGGGGGGTCGAATCATCATGAAGTCAAATAAATAAATAAAAGATAAGCCTACACAGATTTTAGACTTCTTGAGGTGTTTAAATGTTCTAGCAACACAGGTGTCTGAATAAGTTAGCCTACATAGAATATCAAAGTAATATGGTCTGATGGTAAGTTACACTGTGTCACAGTTTTTGAATTTTTCTTCTTCCTGTCCCATCTAAGTCCAGGATTCAGCAAAAACGTCAGTCTGTAGGCTAATTAACAGTGTCCAAACAGACAATATAGCCAAACAAAGGGTATTCACACAATACATGAACCTCAAACGACAACAGTGGTCTTAATAATGTAGGTAAATTATCTGCTTTGTATTTTTTTCGGTATAGGATTCACTACAACTCGCTTGTTGAATTTATGAATTCATCACTTGTCCCATTTATGAACCAAAGAAAACAAGTGATTTACTCTTTGTGATTTTTTTTCATGCAACCAAAATAACTTTTTGTTTTAGATTAGGTGGCAAACTATCAATCAAATCAAACAGATTCAGGATTAAATGACTTTTTACTAATTTATTTATTAATTACAAAAACAATAGGCTATATTAGACACACTTTTCCTTTGTAGAAACCTATTCACTGCATTGGAGGAAAGTAACAAAACATCCTACTTATACAATTTTGAGGTACTTGTAGGCCTACTTGAGTATTTCCATTTTAAAACTTTTACTAGGTTACATGTCATAGTTTCCATTCAGGTCAAGATTCTACAACGATAATCTTAAAAAATATGATGCATTGTTATGGAATAAGTACAATTAGCTCGATCTCAACTAGTAGTAGTAGCTGTTTTGCATATGAGTGCTTTTATCTTTAATATTTGAGGTACATTTGAATGTTAAAACCTTTTAAATTTTACAGGACTAATGGAGTATTTATACGGTATGGCATTGCAACTTGTACTTGGGTTAGTACTCCACCACTTACCTATTTTTTCAGGAATCCACAGGTTACACAATTCCTGTGGCTTTCCCCCTGGATGGGTGTAACTTTCACTAATAATCACCAGACTGGGACGGACAGGAAGAAGAAAAAGTAAATAGGAGTGGGGCAGGAATCATCATCGAATTATTTAATCAATGTAACTAGTTAAAAGCTGTTTTTGCAAACAGAACCTGATGCAACATTTATTGTTATAAGCTACTCCAAACAACACAGAAACATCTGTCTCGTGTGTCCAGATGTTGGCCGGAAGACAGGGTGGAGTCGTTTCTGCTTCTACTCTATTGTCTTCTCCTGTAGAGACAAAGCCCTCTTTACTCAAATGTTGCTGTGGTGGTGGTAATGAGTAAGTTAGCATTCAAATACCGTAACTTATTTTTCTGCTACTTTATGCTTCTACTCAGCTTTTAAAGGCAAATATCCTACTGTACGTTTTACTTTAGTTACTTTACAGATTAAGATTTTACATAGGCCTACAAAAGAAATAACCAGCTCAGAAATATGATGCATTGTTGTAGATTAAACTACCAAACGGTAGGCAATATAAAAGTAAAAATATTATACATCAGTGATTGATATAACAAAATAACTCCATTGTGCTGCATGAGTTGCCTACATTTTGCTGATGGTACTTCTATACTTTTACTTCAGTAAAAATATTGAATGCAGGACTTCTTATTTTCACAATATCACTGCTTTGTAAAGGATCCAAATATCTGCATTTGTTTAACAGCTTGTTACGACCCCCTGTTGGTCTAGGGGAGTGGGGCCATAAACATATAGGCAGAAACTGGTAAGTTTGTATAAAATGATAATTTATTTGGTAACAAGAGGTGCAAGCAATAAACAAACAAAAGGTGGGTGGATGAGGGTGCTGTGAAAATAACAAACCAAGTTAAATAAAAGAGATCCTCAAAAGGAGGATTGTGCCTAACTATACCTTTAAACAGGAGATTCTTACTAAAAAAACACAAAGAGCACAGCACCCACTACACCTAATGAAACTAACACAAGAAAACTAAGTGTGGCAGTCAGTGTGGACTCTGGCCCTAATTCCACCCTCTTTCTAGCCACCAGCTGGTAAAGGCACATGTAAACCAAACACACGAGGTACTGGCACTGGCTACTAAACACAAACCAAAATACCATAACCTTAAGTGAAGCACTCCACTAAACACAAAAGCAGATGCTAACTAACAATACGCGAAGCACACAAGCCGCCTCAATCAATTGCTGGGCTCTCCTTATGAGCAGGAGGTGATTGTAGGTGGTGACGAGCCATTGGTTGAGCTGGAATGGAGGCAACCAATGGGTGGGGCTGAGGTCAACACCCCAGAAACCAGGAAGTAGGCGGGTCTTTCCTCAGGGACATGCAGCCTACTTAGTAGAAGTGAGAAAGAAAAAGGGGGAAACACAAATGTGACGGCGACAGCCGTGACACAGCTAATAGTTACACTGCACATTAAGAATTTAAGATACATTGCTATAAACCACATAAAAATTAAAATTGTGCAGATACAGCAAATGTTAACCCAGATGTGTTACATTGTTTACATTTTTATTACCAGTTTAAGTAAAACATCTGATGTTATTATAAGCTTTTTCTTCTCCCACAAACAGTTAGAACCAAATATAAGAGAAAGTCAGTGATGGAAAGTATCTAGTTAGTACATTTACTTAAATATTTACACTTTACACTTCAACGCAAATAAGAAAATATTGTACTTTTTAGTTCACAAAATTTATTTGACAGCTTTAGTTAATGGTTACTTTTCAGATTAAGATTTTACATGAAAAAAAAATACAATGCCATGTCTAGATGGGGCCCTATGTGTCACATTTCGGGTTCACAAAAATTGTTATTCTGCTACACACATATCTTTAAATGTTGATGACCACAACATGATAAACTTGATATATTCAAAAACAAACTATAATTTCTTATAGTTTTCTTTACAATGCATTACAGTATCAATAGTGTGCCTGTGCAGACTGGCCTTGTTGTAATCAGACCAGCAAGGCATTTATCGGGTATGTTTACCAGAATTTGGGATCTAAAACTAAAACAATACTTTCATTTCTTGAGAATATGATGAATAATATAGTTGTTGCAAAAGGGTAACGCTGGGCGGCGATAACCACTTTTTAACCTATTTTTCCACATTCAGACAGAAATCAGAGAAGAAGAGACAACTCACAGACAAAATGGCGGTGGGACAAAGCTAAGTGCTGTGCTAATGTAAACATCCACCAACTGTAGACTACAGCTGGAGCGACGACAAGGTTACCCGATAGCTTTTTGACACCGCGAATGAGAGTGTATGTTGAAACACAATTCACGTAGCCAGCATTGAGCACGTTCAATAACGCAGCGTCAATTTAGCTAGTTAAGTGTTTACACTAGCTATGTTAGCTCTGTAATTAGCCTGGGTAAACACTGGTAGCTAGCTGTATATTAGCTTGTTGATTTCGCTTTTTTGAGCATAAAACAAACTTTGCAGCGCGAACATACTTCTCTAACGTTACGGCAGTTTGACACTGTTTCATGATGAGGAAGTCATTGTTACTACGGGACACCGCTGTTGAGGGGATATTATGTGTTAGAGTAACTTACTTGCTCTGTCAGTTCAGTACTGTGCTGCTGGCTATAATAGCTAAAGTTAATGCTAACAAATACACAGGTCAAAGCGGGATACATTCACTTAACATTACACCAGATCTATTGACCCCCTAAAGAAATCCAAATTCCGGCCAGGACCTAGATTAATTTTAGTATTTTGGACTGTGCTACAATAGAGAACAGTAGCGTTAAGCCAAAATAGCTGGACGTGTGGTGATATGGACTTGAGCTCAGCTACGAGTCAAAGCCGTAGAAAGTTTTTAGCAAACTTGAATGGATAAATGGGGGCTGGCTTTTTTCTTTTTTTTTTCTTTTTTACACACGAAAATGCAATCCGTTTTGGTTGCTGGACGTACTCACTGCTTTCGTTGTTAAAGTTTCCTGTCTTGTGGTCTCCCCAGCAGTCTTCTTAACTTTGGTGAAGTATGATGAGCCAGCGGCGTGGGATCCATCTGGACCAATCAGAGCTGCTTTGCAAGAAAGGATGTGGTTTTTATGGCAACACTGGTTGGCAGGGCCTGTGTTCAAAGTGCTGGCGAGAGGAAAATCAGCGAGAAAAGCAAAAACAGATTCAAGAAGACTGGGCACTTGCTGAGAGGTTTGTCTGTTTCTCTGTGTCATGTGTACATGTATTTCTAAAAGTCAAATACTGTATCTTTTGTTCTACTACCTCTTTATTTCTTTGTCTTGCTTGTGTGTCCGTCTGTCTTTCTGGCAACTATTACTTTCTTTTCCCTCCCAGGCTGCAGAGAGAGGAAGAGGAAGCTTATGCAAGCAGACATCAGAAGGCCCAGTCACAACCTATCACACCCTTCAGCAAGTTTGAGGAAAGAAAAACCAAGGAAAAGTACAGCAAAGTCAACACAGTCACAAAGTTTTTTACTCCTTCCTCAAAAACACCACCAAAAAAAGGTACATACTATTGCAAATGTCCAGCTACATAAGATGCTAGTCATTGTTTATCAAAGCCTTAAAAAAGTTTTAAATTATGTTGTTTTTTTATTATTACTGTGTCATGCATAAATAATATGCCCAGCCAAACAGGAACTAGAGTAGCAACATAAATGACATAATGTTAAAGAAATAAACCATATTGAAGTTTTTTTCCAAGCTTTAGAAACAAAGACAGCTAACTTATAAGCATCAAAATTAAGTTTAAGCATTAAAATTATGTTTTTAAATCTGCCAACTTTAAGAGCCAGAGGAAGGATTCCTGTTCTTGACTGTGTCACAAAAGGCTTTATATTAAATTGTCGTCTACTTAAAGAATCATTACTCTTAAAATGTAATTTTCCTTTCATTCCACAGCTTTTTAAGTTATAGTTTCCAATACGGTTTCGGAGCTCCTTCTTTTCTGATGATCCTTATTTTGATTAGATTTACTAGGTTGACATTTATCCATTTCTAAGATTAACATATCACAGAACTGATTATACCATCTATAAACTCAACTCTGAGTACAAGTTGTTAAATAAAGTCCAACAATGCAGAGCGACACATATTAGAGGATAGAAAAAGTTCCATATCTTCTTTTTGTATGAGTGACATGTTTCCCTCTGTTATTTCAACTCCAGTGATAAATATTAACTTCGGTAAGATTTGACTTGGTAAGTGACATCTTTCTCCATTCAGATGAATCCAGGTTGCATCATTACTGTGCATAAGATCTGACACCAGACAGTCACGGGGTTTATTACATAGCCCACTACAGCTTTTCCTCTTACTGATATTGATGTAAAGTCATCCTTATTTGAGCTAATTATGGCATTTAAAACACAGCATTTTGAATCTGTAAGGAAGTCAAGAAAAAAATCACCGTGGCTGCTCAGATCTAACTCTAGGTGAATCATGGTCCAAATCCGCAATACAACTTTTCATCAGCAATATGACTCTTTAAGTTGCACATTGCATCTGTGTCAAAAGAATTAAAAAATTAAATTACAGTCGAGAGATAACTGGGTCATTATTGAGTGATACTGATTTTTTTAATTCATTATTTGTTTTGCGTGATCTAAGCATTTTTTGCTTTTCCTCCTTCTGCATTTGAAGCGGAACTGGTTCTGTTGACCAGTTTTCCTGGAAAATATTAAGAAAGAAGACTGAGGTTACCAAAACAGTTACTTTAGTTCAACCACTTACCTGGATTTGTAGCTTGATAACCCTCCCTCAGTGTGGTTAATATAGGCCATCAAACTGCAGTGCATAGCGGCACATCATGGCACATGTGGTAAGGGATGTTAGGAGGTAATGGAGTGTTGTGTTTGATTAAAGTAACATTAAATGTTTTCCCGCAGATGCTGCTCCTTTTGACGCGCAGTCCAGCCCGAGCCCCAGCTCCTCTGCAACCCGACATTCCTCTGTGGACAGTGACCAGGCAACACGAGAATTCATTGACTTTCTCAAGCCTCTGAAGCCTGGCAGGGAGATCTTCAAACAGTGCCGGGCCTTCACTGAGAGCATGGTCTACAAGCGGGTGAGCTGATGTTGATTACTCATCATGTTTTTGTGGGTGAAATTTGCTTTTACAGAAACATTTCATTATTGTTTATAAATTGTTGTGGAAGTCCGGACAACCTGTTAACAAATTACTCTGGCCTAAATTCAGTTCTGCTTATCAAATTGTCAGCGCTCTCTGTCATTCATCCACTTTCTCCTTGCTCATCTTCCCCTTCATGGCTAAAGTGAAAGGAGTTTCGGTAGTAGAGCGGTGAATCCTTCACTATGAATCTCAGCTCATCTCTGTGTACTAGGTGTTACTACTGTCATTCCCTCGTTTAGTGAAGCTAAGCCAAATTTTTGAGTGTTTGCGCCAGTCTGCCATGGTCAAGGAATGTAAACAGAAGTACTCTCTTCTTGCATGCTTTGTTGATGTACTGCATAACAAATGATGTGACATTAGGTCCGCGTGGCAGGTCCTGGCAGATAAGTGACAACTTTGATGAACTGTAAAATGCTCACTGCACTTCAATCAGGAGCACGACTGAAAAATGCAAAAAATTATGCAACCAACTTGGAACTGGTTCTCGATACCCAACCCTAACCACGTTTCAACTCGTTTATCTGTTGTACTGCGTTATTACCACCTGTCCTGATTTATCACTAAACACTTCTCTGTTTCCAGCATCATCATCCCTGAATGAAACCGCTTCAGCTGAAATGCTTAAAAACACGGAGCATTTCTTTTTTGCGTGACATTCTCGAATACCTTAAACGATTGTTGTTCAGCTAGTGAAACCTTGAATGCTTCCAAGTGAGATTCTGATTGTCTCACTGTTTTGCTTTTGTTCATATATAATAGGGAAATAAAATATGCTCCTTCAGTCACTGCAAATGTTTTTAGAAATTTAGGGGTTTTTTTAGATGTTAACTATTTATCGATTAAAGTTTTCTGGTAATTGCCACGTTTAAACAGGTAACATCAGAATTAAAATCTTGCAAATTGAATCACTCTGTTTTCAAAACTATTCCTGTACCATTAGCATATTTGTATGCTGAAATTCAACTAAATCTGATCTGAATTGTTAATTTCTGTTCCTTGTTCAGGACATGGGTGCAGATGAGCTGTCAGAGTGTGTGCAGGACTTCTACCAGAACCTGTCAGAACGCCTCCAGACCCAGTTCAGAGGTACTGCTTAACTCTTACACTCAAGAAGAATCTGCTATCATCAGTGAATATCGCTAACATTATACATTGTACAATGTCTTGGCTCTGTAAATCTCTGTTATTGTGCGTGTGTCCCTAGGTTCGTCAGACCATGTAGAGAGCATTATGGATGAAGTTGAGAAGTACATGATGACTCGTCTGTACAAGGAGGTTTTCTGTCCTGAGACCACAGACGATGAGAAGAAAGACCTGGCCATTCAGAAGAGAATTAGGTTAACAAACAAAAGTTCTAACAATGTTTAAATTTGCTACTTTAGTAGTCATTAATTTTGCTGCATTCCCTCTGAGCACGAGCACAGTTGCAGGTGAAATAACTACATCTGAGAGTTACTTATTGTGTTCTGTTACAGATCCTTGCATTGGGTCACGATTGAGATGCTGTGTGTTCCTGTAGATGAGGAGATCCCTGTGGTGTCTGACAGTGTAGTCAAAGCCATCACCGGTAGGTTTATTTTAGAGATTATTTTATGAAGTTCCTCCATAAATCCATTAAGATTTTTAGATAAACAATTTTTTATCTTGTCACATCTCTGCATCACATCAGATGTGATTGAAATGGATTCAAAGCGCGTACCCAAGGACAAGCTTGGATGCATCACTCGCTGCAGCAAGCACATCTTCAACGCTATAAAAGTCAGCAAGAAAGAGGCTGCGTCTGCGGATGACTTCCTCCCTACGCTCATCTACATTGTGCTAAAAGCAAACCCTCCGCGACTGCAATCTAATATCCAGTATATCACCCGCTTCAGCAACCCCAGCAGACTCATGACTGGAGAGGATGGTTACTACTTCACTAATCTGGTGAGCAAATGAGTACATGCTTGCTTGCATTTATGTGGTTTGATAATATTTCCAGAATTTTTTAAGGAAGTTGTGGTGCTGTTTTATTGTTCAGTGTTACACTGACTGGCATTTCTATTTTTTTGTCCATTCAACTTTATATCAATGAAGGTCGGGGCAATAACAGTAACACTCCTCTGTAAAATTCTGTGCAGTTCAACAGTGCCACAAACTAAAACCTACAAAATGATCATTCACTTGAATAAAGACCGATATATAAAATACTTTAAACAGAAACTTAACATTATAACCCTCATGATACTAGAATTTATTAAAGGATTGTTGAATTAGACCATGATGCAATGTACCCACAAGACATGTCATAATGTGGAACGAGCCTTACGGCTTTATTGTGAGAACCTCTTGCTTCACTGTACTCCTGTGCTCTGGTAGCAAAGTGGGACGGATTGAGAAGTACTTTTTTTTTGTTAAAAAGTAACCTACAGCCATTGGTCACAAATTACCTTCTGGAATTCACTGAATGTCAATAGAAAAGTTTTACAGTCTCTTTTAAGGGTTAGGATTAGGGTCTGCTTTATTTTCATTGCTTCGTTAGTATAAATTGGTCATAAACACCAGAAGAAAATAATTATGTCATACCTTCCCCCTCTCCCCTTGTTTCCTGTCGGACTCAAATGTCCAATAAATGCCAAAAAAAGAAATGTTTTTAATCCAAGTGCATTGATGTCACAGAATGATGATGTCAATAGGTGAGGATTTCTTCTAATGACTCTCTGCATCCCATCTCCCCAGTGCTGTGCGGTAGCCTTCATTGAGAAGCTGGATGGCCAGTCTCTGAACCTAAGCTCTGAGGAGTTTGAGCTCTACATGTCGGGTCAGGCATCCCCCCACTGGCCACAGGCCACTGGGGCTTCCTCCTGCTCCCCAGGCAGCGCGGCTCTCAATCAGGTCCACAAACGGCTGGACCTTCTTACAGGGCTCGGGGAAAGGCAGGAGAGGGTCATGGAGAAGGCTCGCCAGCTGGAGAGCGACCTCATCGACTGGACGGACGAAGTGGAACAAAAGGTGCAGAGCGTTCTGGAGAGCTTTCCACCAGAAACACAAAACCCAGCTGCAACAGCTAGTGGGCCAACCTCTGCGGCATCATCAGCAATCGACGCTGATAACGTTGAGAATGAGCTCCTCCCCCCACCACTGCAACCGCAAGTGTTTGCTGGTTGATGTGAAGTGCTCTGCTCTAAACAAAAATTCCTTAGAAGCTTTATTCCATTCTCCCTCTTTTCCCTGCTGTCTGTATGCACATAAAACAGACATCCAATACGGATCCCATTTCAACTATCTCTATTACTTCCATCCATCCATCCATTGTCCATTGAGACCCTGGAACTACAATATACAGAACTATTTAATTAAAGGAATAGTTCAGTATTTTTGGAAGCACACTTTTTCGCTTTCTTGGAATCTTGGAATGTTAGATGAGAAAATTAAAACCGCTCTTGTGTCATAGTGAATATAAAGCTGCAGCTGGTTAGCTTTTCTTAGCATAAAGGTTCGAAAAGGGGAAACAGCTAGCCTGGCTCAGTCCACAAGAATCCACCTACCACACCTCTAAAGCCCAGAAATTAACAGGTTATATGTTGTCTGTTTAGTTCATACAAAACACATATAGTTCATTCAAAGATGACTTGTTGCTTTGTGAGCATTAAGGGTGCTAGTGGGTGAATTTTGTTGCCAGGCTAGCAGTTTCCCTGTGCTTTGAGTCTCTGTGCTAGGTTAAGCTAAGCTAACAGTCTCTGGGCTTCAGCTTCACAAATTAACGGAGAGACGTTTGAGTGGTATCGATCTTGTCATCTAAATCAACAAGAAAGCGAATAAGCATTTTTTCCCAAAATGTCCCAGAGAGTCCCAGAGGCAAAGTACACTCCATGCCTTTTGTTATGGTTGATCAGTCAAGGCTCTAGTGTAGCACCTGTGCTAACACGCAGTTTCAGGATAAGCAGATATGTACTGGCATCCTTGACCCAGCCATTTACTTGGTTTTGCCAGGATATTTGGGAAATATTCTCCCATATACCCCCTCACACCTCACACCCCACACCCCGGCCCCTGCTCCTGACTGGTGCTTCCCCCTGGTGAGATGTGCAGGGAAACCTTCCACAGAGTGGCATCCAGGAAGAATCCTGACAAGATGCCCAGCCCACCTCAACTGACTCCTTTTAATTGCAAAGGAGCAAACTGTCTCCACTCCAAGCTCTTCCTGAACACATCTGCTGGTCACCCACAATGGCATCTTCAGTACCTCAGTATGTCTTGGTCCTTGTTGTTACATTTGTGCAGTGGGGATAAATAGTTGGATGTGATTTTTAAAACATGATTTTTAAAAGATATTTCTGTCATTATTCACCACTGTTCAGACAAGTTTTTTGTTATTTTGTTGTGATGTCTCCAGGTGTAAATTGAGAAGCAAAGGCTCAAAGTGACATTCAGAACCTCGCTGCCCAGGTCATTTCTAATAACATAACAGGAATATTCAACAAAATATGTGTTTGGCAGTTGAACTTGAGAAATGTGGATAATGCGAAACTTCCCCTCACTAAAATAGCCCTCCAGGCCATGCTCGTGATTTGTGCTGCATTTACTTTGTATTTCCATTCCTGTGGAGAGATATCCGGAAAGAAAGAGATGTGCGTGTGTGTGGTGGCTGCGCATGCTGGAAAGTGAGTGTGGATGTAAGCGTTTTGCATGGAGATGTTTCTGTAAATGTCGACAAACCAAGTCCTCCCGTTGTGTGTGTGGCTGTTGTAGTCTTGTTGTCATGCCAGGCGTCTCACTCCAGTCATAAGCTGGATGTACAGAAGTGATTTTATTTTTCTATAGAGTGGCGAGTATCAATTCTTTTGGATGCAATAGGAGACATTAATCCTGTAATATTTACAGCAGTAAATAACATTGCTTGAAGACAAGTTACATGAATTCTAATTCATTGAATAGTAAAATGTTCATCTAGTCATTTAATTTCTCAAAAGGGTGTCATAGGCATGCCCCATAAAATTGAAGTTGTTTTTTTCCCGCTCCATCTGAGCTGTTGGATTAAGAAGGTTAGAAGACAGGGATGATGTTTCCCCGTAAACACACTCCTAATGCTGGTTGCTTTAGAAGAATTGACATAACATAACTGATAAAATTTACTTTGAGGCACTTTTCTTCTGTTTGATTTTAAAGCTCTTAATTCAGAAATACATTTAATGAAGGAAGTAATGGCTACAGTCAGTTGAAAGGATAATTGGTGATTAACAGTGTAGACGTATTTCAACTGTGTTGAAATGTTTTTGGAGAGTTGTATGTTTGTTTCCCTTTGCTACGATTTCCTTATGTTGCTATATTTAAATGTGCAGTTGCTGTCTAATTTCAGTTTGAGAAAAGACTTGCAAACTTAAACAATAGCTTGAATAACTTCACATTGCACTGTATGTAGTAGCCATTTATCAGGTATTTTAAATAATTTTAAAACATCTCTGTAACCTTATAGGTTTGTTATTGTATCACTTGGGAGAAAGGAACTCAAAACTGTCTTTTATTTAAATATAACTTATTGTGGGCAGTATTGGTTTATTTGCATCTATGGGTGTGTGAAAATGCAATCGCGTGCAACTTCCATTCATCCTGTTGTTTCACATGACTGTCATGATTTTGCAAGCTAGGATAAAGTAAAGCGTTTGACCCACTGAGAATTTAACTATTTATACAGCTCTGTATCATAGTGGAGAAATGAAAAGGATGGTAATAAAAGTAAAAGAAATACAAGGTTTTTTTTTCTGGAGATTCATTAACCTTTTTCCCAATTGAATGTGCGTATTTTTCCGTTTTGGAAAGTTAATGAATTAATGAATGAAGTAATTTCGGATCTCGTGGGGAAAATCAAATGTTTCAACAGCACAACAACAATATAAAGATGTAGGTAACATGAAGAACTATTCAAAATGAATTAATAAAACAAAGTAAGAAAATTACATTCAAAAGCTACTGGGGTATTCATTGTAAAGTAGGAATAGGTATCTACATCTATAAAATACACTATGTTATGTTCATAATATAAACATAAATAATGTTAAATGTCAGCTTGCTTTGGAGCTTATTTATGAATGTTATATTTAAAAGATATATTATTCATATTTTTACAGATATATTATTACATATTTTTCTTAAAATGGTACTCGCCCAGATTTACATTGAAAGAGCTGAAATGTTTCTCCTGTGCACAGTGGCCATAATGATATTTCCTCACAAAGCAATTTCAAGGAGATACAGTCCTTAATGTGTGAAAAATTGACATCTAAATCTAAAGTCAAGGTTAAGATGAGGCTTTAACAGAGTTAGACAAATTAACTGGGTACATAGAAATACAAAATATAAAATAATGCTAAAAATAATACAACTAGTAGAATTTCCATAGATGAGTTTATTCAGTGCCAAGAATGCCCCATATATCGTTGGAGAAAGATTTAAAATAAGCATTTAATTAGTGCTTTCCCCACACTATAAGTTAAGATTTGTTTCATAATTTTTCCCATATTCATTTCTCAATGGGCATAGATTCATCATCAACTGAAACCCAGAATTCTGTGTAACTTTCTGGGTGTGTTACTTTCACTTCCCTTAGTTTTTCACGGGTTTCCTAGGTTGAGATATGCCTCAAGGTCAAGGACATTAAGTAGAAATGAATAAATGACTGAAAATGTCATTTTTGTTGGTCCTGAAAAAGTTCCCGTAAGCTTACAGCTTAAAATTAAAGAAAAACTTATTAAAAGTTATTTTTGAAAAAGGGGATATGCTGTGTGATGTGTTCAAGCTCAGGAAAAACAACTAATTTTCACTTCCCTCCTCATTGGAAATAAAAGAATCTCCCTCAGTCTGTGTTTCTCACACACAGAGCAACCAAAATGGACACGGTCATTTCCCTCCTTGGTGAGTTGTCTTCAGTTCATCCTCAATATCTCACAAATCTAACAATGTTTAAAATATTGTCTACTTTAATTTGTCTTTACTTTCCTTTTACAGTTCTTTCAACACTACCCCAGCTTGTAGTACCTGATGGTATGTACCAGTTATTCTTATAATTAAATTCTAGATATGAAACAACTTTACGAAACATTTGTGAGCGTGTTGTATACTGTATTAATAGATTCAATATGTTGGTTTATATTTCCGCTGAACAGGTTACTTTATGTAAATTCAAGTAGATGAGTTTACATTTTTATACATTTATTCATTTAGCTGACGCTTTTATCCAAAGCCACTTACAATTGCTATACATATCGGAGGTCACACGCCTCTAGGGGTTAAGTGTCTTGCTCAGGGACACAGTGGGATTCAAACCCAGGTCTCTCACACCAAAGGCATGTGTCTTATCCATTGCGCCGTCACTGAGTTGAACATTCATAATCAAAACAGTGCAAGTATACAGATGATCAAGATTATTTTGGGATATATAACACCCTAGCAAACCATTATATTTTTGTCGCCATAGCTCCCTCTTTGACCTCATTCAGAGCTGTAGTTGAGATGGTGTCAGGGGATTCAAGGATCTTCTCTGGGGAGAGTTTCCGGCTGAAATGCAGCGTTCCTGATGTCCACAAGTCCTCCTGGCAATACTGGTGGTTCAGGGGATCTGAGCAGCTCTCAGAAGTTGGGGAGAACCTCAGTCTGTGGAAATCCAGAATTAAAGACAGTGGGAAATATTACTGCCAAGGAGTGAGGGACACAGATGTGGGAAAAATTCACACCCTCCAAAGTCTGCCTATAGAGATCAATGTTGATGGTAAGATCTTGTTTATCAGTATCTTGAGAAATCTTGACTCACATGTCAGAACCTCTTTTCATCTCTTTCCTGCTTTTCCCTCAAAACTGAAAATTGGGAACCACTTCATTCTTGCTGCCCTGAACTTTTTTTACGCATTGTATGATGCTTCCTGTGCATTTTTAGATTTAGTGAAGAACTGAATGAATGAAAAAATGAAAATGAATGAAAAAAGAATGTTTTGGTCTCACAACACATCTCAAACATGCTGCCATTTTACTGTTTTATTAGTGTGAATGTCAGTTTAAGAAAACAAGATCTCATTTAGGTAACCTTCTGCAATCTTTGTTCAGGAGGGTGGGCAATCCTGCAAGTCCCCCTTCATCCTGGCCTTGTTGGACACACCTTAAATGTGACATGTCGCTTCCGAGGTAGAACCCAACTTCATGAGGTGATTCTGTACAAAGATGGCGTTGAAGTCATGAGGCAAAATGGCCTCAACCCACATTTCTACCTGACCAGGCTGACCCTTGGGGACCAAGGAATGTATTCTTGTCGGGCCTCCTGGGACACAGTCAGACGTACACACTCTGTGATTTCAGCTGCCATTCCAGTGCAGGTCTTAGGTGAGTTTATATACTGGGTTGCATACGCTGAGATTGGTTGTTGTTGCAGGTCGCATATAGAATTGATACTACTCTCATACAGTATCTTTCCTATCAATTTGTAGCAACAGCCAGCTAATTGTATCTTAGCAAAAGGGGAAAAACGGATTCCCTGGCTCTGTTCAAAGATAACAAAATCTTCCCACCAGCACCTTTAAGGCTTATTAATTAACTCGTTATACATTGTTGGGTGTTTTTTATGCACAAAAACTAAAGCTTAAAAACAACAATTTGTGGATGTGGGCTGTTGTGTGATGTACTATTTCAATGCCTGGAGCAGTGATTTGGTTACTTGGTGGAGTCTTCTTGTCAGATTTTGCAAATTAATTTTGCCTGGCAAAGAAATAGTCCCATATACTGTCTAGGCACCCTTAAAACCACAAATTGCTATTTTTACACCTACACCTAATGGTAAATATAAGGTTATGGCGAGCAGCCTGCACTGGAAACTTGGAAAACAGCTAGCCTGGCTGTAAAATTTGCAAATTTCCCCGGCTGTTTTCAAAGAAACAAAATCCCCGTACCAACATTTCTCATAATACTTCAGTTTACTGAATTAATTAACTACTAAATATGACATGTTAATTTGTGAGCTTCAAAGGTGCTGCTAAGAGGATTTTGTTAACTTTGGACAGAGACAACGTTTTCCTGTTTCCAGTCTGTATGCTAAGCTAACATATTTTGTGTACAGGCATGAGCGTGGTATTGACCTTCTCATTTAACCTCTGCAAGAAAGTGCTTCCCAAAAAATGTCAAACTACTCCTGTATTCATAAGTGGGCAACATATAACAGGGAAAAACACATTCTATATAAATGACTTTAAACTATTTCCGTGTTTTCTCTCCTGTGGCTCTCAGAGGTTCTGTCACAGCCAATTTTGGAGATTGTTGCAGACAATAACCTGGTTCCAGTAAATATGATGAAGCTCATTTGCCACCTCCAATACAACGTCCCTTCTCCTGCCCCTCCATTACACTACTATTTCTACAAGAATAACAACCGTCTGGGAACAGCAACCTCTGAGAACTATGATCTGGTCAAACGGACTCCAGGCCAGTACAGCTGCAGGGCAAAGGTGCCTGAGTTAGACGTCTTCAGGTGGAGTAAGCCCACAAGCTTTGGACAAGTGACAGGTACTTAGAAGTTAATGTAACCTGCACATGTGTGTCCTCGACTACAAGTTTAAACTGTAATCCTCTTCCTGAATTGTAAAAATTGTGAAACAATGCGCAGCAGTTGCAAAACGTCTGAGGTCAACTTGTCTCTGACCCAATAGGACCACAGATGGTGATGCCTCCAACTCTTCATCCCAGAGACCAGTTGTCTTTAGCACCTCCAATCTCACTCCCACGCCTCTCACAGCATCCTGCAGCTGAACTAACAGCAACCGAGCCCTCCCCTCACCAATCCACTGCAACTACTACTTTTATTCAGCCTACTCAAATGAGCATCCAATCTAATCCAAGTCCTCAACTGAAGCCTTCACAGTTAGCACCAAGTACTCTGCTATCTACAGTCCAGTCTCTCAATCGAACTGCTATCCCGACCTCTTACAGTACATCGAGTGATATGTTTGAAGAATCTGGGGACATGCACGAGGGATCTGGTGACATAGCTTCTGACTCTCCAGACACTCCACTATGGTGACAAGTTATTATACATTACAGACCATTGCAGAAATTAATGATCTTAAATCACAGTAGTAATGTGCAATTGTCACATCTTCAGCAACTGATATTATATACTTATGTTTAACTGTGTAATATTCATGTTACCAATATTCATGATTACCAATTATCAGCTCCATGATCTCATCCGTACTAAACTAACTGGATCAGTAGTGTTAGTGATAATAACTAATGTCATACTGTGTAAAGCAAATAAAGCATTCCATAAATGATATGTACTACTGGATTTTATTTTCAATGAACACAATCTCTTTTTACAACCCTATTGTACAGCAATACTGCTTACATGTTAGTATTGATATAATAACATGGAGAGTACATTTACAGTAAGAGAATAATAAGAGAGTAATAATGCAGATATAGGTGACAGTGATATTCTCTGTATACTTACACACACACACACACACACACACATCCCTACACCTATATCTGTCTATCTATCTATCTATCTATCTATCTATTTTTATCTCTCTCTCTCTCTCTGTCTCTCTCTCTCTCTCTCTATATATATATATATATATATATATATAGATATATAAAATCTGTCTTGTTTTTTGCATTTAGATATAGATGGACAGGAAGCAGAGTTCAGAGTGCAACAAAGACAGCAGTATACAAGAAGAGGCGAACAAAGAATGACATGGTGAAGGAGATTTTGGTTCAGAGAAGTTAGATGAGGGTGATATTGGGCCATGGTGTTTATCTTAGGGCAAAGCTGCAGATAGACCATCAATAAATACGTCAGGCAAAGTATATTATTCAGTAACACTGTGCAGGGGTTGGAGAGGTCAACATGTGTCCTCAAAAAACTGGACAAAATATCTCTGCGTACATGAATGTGTTAAAGGGTGGATTGGTGGGAAGCACAATTTGAAGAAAACACATTACACACCATCTCACTTACTGCTGGTATTAACAAAGTTGTGGTCTACAAGTATATGGACAATCATCACAACAGTTTAATTTATGTACACTGATGCTGGGTAAATTATCATAAATTGAAATCTTTTATACATTTTTCTACAATTTTATACACAGAGCACTATTGTTTTTTTAATTGTTATTTTTTTATTCTTTGACCACTGGATAGTGTGAGGTTGTTATATGGATTTTGTTGTAGTGCTCTCTGTATGATGGCATTGTAAGATTTTTAATGAATAATGGCACTTTTGCCCTTTTTACCTTAGCTGTTCCTTTAATTACTTGGTTAGCAATATGCATGTTTTCTCAAGATGTTTCACCCACAAATTGACTTTATTTTTGTTAATTTTATCCTGCATCTATGAATGTATAAAGAACTGTTGTGATGCATGTTCATATACCTGATGAAGGTTGTGTAGATCAAAACATTGTAAATAAATATACCAGCAATAAACGAGACAGTGTGTGTGAGGTTTTTTTTTAAATTTTTATTTAAAACATAGGCACTATAGGTAAAGTTACTTTTAAGGTGATAATATAATAAAGGTGGTCTTGATATGGCCAGTCCATACATTTTCAATCTAGTGTGCAGAAACGCTTTTGTGCAGTTCATCAGTAATGAGTATAGTGTAGCACCACCAGTATTTGGCCTTTTCACAGATATAGTCAAGTTGGTGGAACAGTCCAGTAGAAGAAAATAGTTTCAGTAGAGTGTCAGGCCTTGTCTGAGTAAAGCAGGAATCCAGAGAAGATGCTGTCATCCTCACTGCTGGCATATGCCCCATTCCAGTCTCTGAGTGTCTCCATCCACACCTCATCACCCACCGCCAACTGCAGCAGCACCAGAGTGGATGCCTGGTCGATGTCTTGACCATACAGAGAGTCCCGTGTCCTTACCCGCCGTGACCCATTCACTACCAGTGTGGCTCGCAGGGGCTGATTACGTACGGTGATGTGGAAGGAGAAGACGTAAACCCCGGCGTGGACACATGTGAAGCTATTGGAAGTGACATTGTAGTGGTTGCCTTCGTTGTAGAACACTTTGTCAAAGCGTATCGGAAAGCCAGAAGGAGGGAAGGACTTTCTTGGAGAGATACCTACACTGAAGGCTGAGCGCTTCTGGGGAAACCCTGATCCCTTAGCTCCTTTGAAACCACGAATACCCCGCTCACCTCTCATCCCAGGGTAACCTCTGTCCCCTTTTGGCCCCATCATCCCTCTTATGCCTTGTGGTCCCTGAGATCCTCTAACCCCTGGTTCTCCTTGTGGTCCAGGAGGTCCCTGATCCCCTCGAACGCCTACAGGACCAGGGGAACCATGCTTGCCGTTCATTCCTGGAATGCCCATCACTCCGGGGATGCCAGGAGGGCCAGGATCCCCTCGCTCACCTTTCTGTCCTCTCTCCCCGAACGTGCCACACTCACCCTTATCCCCCTTATCTCCCTTAGCACCTGACTCAACAGCCACACCCGGAGGTCCAGCTGGCCCCTCTTTTCCCGGTTCTCCTTTCTCACCAGCAGTCCCATTCTGGCCAGGTTCCCCTTTCTCCCCAATACCACCCTTAGCACCTTGCAACCCTATTTCACCTTTCTCACCTTTTGAGCCAACATCACCTGCAAGGTAGAGAAAACTGTGTCAGAACAATTGACTGCTGTCTGGCAACAACATAAAATAATTCAACATTCACCTGAACAAGTTTTCACCTTTATGTCCTGGTTTTCCTGGGATTCCTGGTGACCCGCCTGTCCCACTGCTTCCCCTGTCACCCTTTTCACCTAAGAAATTGAAATAATAAAGCTAATAGTCCATAAACAAAATCCAACATAAGCAATGTGAATACTATTTTTTCTCACTCCTTCTACTAGATGACGAGGAAGAATATATTTAACATTCCATACTGAGCACAGGTCCAGAGGCTCAAGGGGTCGGGGTGGGGGGGGCACTAACTAGAGGTGTTCAGTACAAGAACAAATAAATATTCATTTCAAAGTGAACTGATAATACCGAATCACAATTGCAACTGACTTAATCATTAGCTTTTAGCAGTGAAGCTCACTGGTGACTGGTGTGTGATTCACAGTATACTACTTCCTTGTTAAAAGAATATTAAGTCCACAAAAACCACAGAAACAATCTGATAAAAGAGTCATAAATAATAGGCTGCTTAACTTTTTACCTTACATGCAGTGTGTGTGTAGGTTACTTTTGTACTAAACTGAACATAAACAGCTTGCACTAGCAACATACCGAACATACTACTGAACTGAAGACTGAACTGAAGAGAGCTAAATGTCGGGCCATGTGAACGGTGACACATTGACTTAGTGACATACATACTGAAGGTTAATGGGCTCGTGTTTTATGAGTCTGTGCCCAGGGGCCCATTGTCTCATAAAACGTCCTTGTAATATACGACATGTCAATGGCTGCATTCTGCATTCTAGCAATATGTCATAAAAATTTTGTAATAAGGCATTTTAAATGGGTCTTTAACCATATTACACTCACCTTTGTCTCCTCTTAACCCTATAGGACCACTCACTCCCTGTGGTCCAGGTAAACCAGCTGCTCCTGTAAGGCCTCTTTCACCTTGTGGCCCTAGATAAGCAAACATGGACAAAGTTAACAATGCGGAAAGCAAGAATATAAACAAATAAGTTGATTCAATTGAAAAGTATTTTCTTTTTGCAGTTTATCAGTGAGACTTATACCTGCCAGGCCTCTGTCTCCCTTTGGGCCCCTGGGGCCTCTCTCAGGTGGACAGCACTCACAGAAGTTGAAGTAACACTCGTTGTAATCCAAGGTGTAGTTCTCAGGGCCAACACCAGGGGACTCAGTGCTCTCTGTGTAGTACTGTGGAAAGATGTGACTTGGATAGGTGGTCCTCTCTGTGGTGGGCAGCGGATGGGACTCCACAGGATTTGCGCTCGGTACTATCTTGAGAGTCTTGGGCATGTTTGTGGTCACAGGGTTGTGCACGGTGATCTGAGGGACAGGCTTCTTGGTGTACTGGTACTTTGGTTTTGGAGTAGTCTTAGCTTCAGCGCAGGACACCACAGTGAGTGTAACCACAACTACAGCCAGAAGGGTCAACTGACAGGAAATAAACCTCATGGTTGACTTGGATCTGAGAACAGATGAGTTTATACGTGACACTTAACTTCTGTTCATCTTCACTAATACCAATTTCGATCTACTTAGGGTTGAAAGGCAAGAGGTTACAACATTAATACTTGCTGATTAGCAGTTCACTGTTGCAAATCACTCAGTACTAACAAGTGATACAGTCCTTCCATCCATCCACCCATCCATCGTCAACCACTTATCCTGCGTATAGGGTCGCGGGGGGGCTGGAGCCTATCCCAGTTGTCATTGGGCGAAAGGCAGAGTACACCCTGGACAGGTCGCCAGTCCATCGCAGGTCCACATACAGACAAACAACCACTCATTCTCACACATAAGGACAATTTGGGAAACACCAATTAACCTAGCCTGCATGTCTTTGGATGGTGGGAGGAAGCCGGAGCACCCGGAGAAAACCCAACCGGACAACATGCAAACTCCACACAGAAAGGCCGGGGCAACTGGGGTTTGAACCCACGACCTTTGCTGTGAGGCAACAGTGCTAACCACCACAACACCGCGCCGCCCATGCAGTCTTTCCTCTGTCTAATATCATTCTCAATATTGTGTTTACCATTCTGATTCTTTTTCTCTTTTTCCTTTTGTACGTTTCTTACATTGCTAATTTCCAGTTGGAGCTACATTCAGTCACGTGCCATTGTAACTTGTTAGGTCTGTTTGACCATTCAAAGTTGATTTTATGGCTGCTTATCAGTAAATCCAGCTGCTACAATGTTTAACTGCAATGAAAACCTGCATCTTCTTGGCTAATGATGGCACAGCACAGTGCGCTTCTCAACTAAGACACGGCATCCCTTACACATACACTAATAATTTCAATAGGTTACCCATCATGCTGACATTCAACTTTCTGTACAAATGTATGTGAGCAAAATTGATGAGACTTACCCAGTTATGCATAAGTGGTATGGTCATTTATCCTCTAAAGCAGTTGCTTGGAGGCAGCACCAGGAGCTCCAGGTCTCTCTGATATCTCTGCCAGGCTTGGGCGAAAGAATATCCCCACCAATGGGGGTGTTTGCTGGAAGCACAGGGGGAGGTCTGAAATCCAACTACAGCGGGCTGGAGCTAAACCAAGGAGAACCACTGTGCTGTGGCCCATTCTCTGTACCCCTGTTGTGTAGAAAGGTGCTTTTGTGACATGGGATACAGCGCCTGCCAGGAGCACTCCCTCGCTGCGAGCTAGGCAAGGAGCAAAGGCCGTGGGGCAATGGGTCACCCGATATGGGAGGCATTCCTCCAACATCCAACCTACTACCCAGGCTCTTACAGTGGGACAAAGCCAAGCAAAGAGGGTTCTGTGACAGAGGCCAGGGCACTACAACGGCCTTTTTTCAAGCGTAGGTTTGGACAGTATTCTGCGAATAGCTGCAAGCAGGAAGGTGCAAACGTTTAGTGCCACTCAGAATCTTGCAATTTGATGGTTTGGTTTGAAAGTATACCCAGTTGACAATATCTGCACCAATTAATTTAAAATGACTTACTGCTTGATCTGCAAACTGGCATGCAGCATGGGAGCTCAGTATTTACAATCCCAGTAGATTGTAAATACTTGGTAAACATCCAGAAGAAAGCTTTAGCCTAAAGAGCACTGATAATCTCCTCACTCAACAGTTGCTAAACCTGAGCTGTTTGTCAAAGGAACCAGCTTATCTACCTCAAATCAGTGCAGTGCAGTGCACTTTCTGCACATGAGACCCCAAGACTGCTGGCAGCTAAATTTGCTAACTATGATTCATACTGTGTGGCTGGACAATGATTCATTCTTACGGTGTAACTAGATAGCATTAGGGTTTTTTGTAGAAAAGTGTTTTTTCTGGTAGCTGTCTAGTTGAAACTCTCAACTTGCCCGTGACAATGAATGCTTGAGCAGTGGACATGCCTCAGTTGTCAAAGACCTCAAGTCCTCAGAGGGATCTATGACCAGCTATGAGTGAGCAGAAAGAAGGGAAATGAAATTTGGGAAACAGAGATGGGGTGATGATGGGATGGAGGCATGAGGAGAGAGCTACTAAACAAGTGAGGATTGCATTTATTTAAACACTTTTTTATGTTCTAACAGTCACACTTTAACTTGTCACCTCCATTTACACTGCTTCCCAGCAGCTCAGATGAAGTGTCCCTCATTTGCCCCTTCATAAAAGACGAATAGATGGAGTGTAAGATATGCAGCTGAGTCCTGAGAGAGATGGGTTCCTCTGGGGTTCTCCATGCCCAGCCTCAACCCCATCGTCTCTCAGTTCCATTCAGACCACACACAACAGCAGCGGTCAGCTTACAGTGCCCAGCTGGTCACAGAGGACCCAGGCACCATTCACCTGTCCATTAATTTAACACTGGCACCATGCCTTCACCCTCCATCCTCACTAACTATACAGCAAGGGATAAGGAAGGAGTTAACTTACTCAACAGGTGCAGCAGAGCAGAGAGAGGACCAAAGATGACTTGGATGGATGGAGGTGTATTGCCTTACATTAACCCTATTCATGTAAAGGAGATCTTGAAACTGCACTGAATGTGTATAGAGTGAATTAGAGAGGGTGAGAGTGAGACAATAAGATAGAGCCTTGTTTAGTAACCAACACAGCACCCAATCACTCTCTTTATAATTATTCCCTGCTGTGTTCACCAATGCTAAGAAGGCCATAGGCAGTTTTTTGTTCTTTACTGTGGAACCTTATCAAAGAAAATCTAGATTCTGCAAAATTAGCAGCTAAGGACTTTGGCAAGAGAGCTGCTGGCAGTGAGAACACATCTCATGTAGTCAGACAGAGTAATAAAACACTTTCTGCTGCCACACTTTCTCTGACAAGCCTCCCTGATGTTAGAGATTGGTTTCTTATGAAATACATATGTTTTATATGATTTTTCTGATTATATTTTAACTTGTTTTTATTGAGATCAAACAGTTCAAATCACAACATACAAATGCGGTATAATGGACAGTACAACATACATGGATACAGCCCTATGCCTAGCACTCCCCAAAAGTCTTTGTTTCGTCCATGGAGTAAAAAAAGTAGATTAATATAGCCAGTATAACCATCACAATACAGACAAGACATATGTATATTTAACATAAATATCATGAAATATACGTCATCACTTCAATTCAATAAATAGATCAGTTTTCATCTGCAGTCTTGCTGTAATTTGTTCCATATAGTACACTTCCTTCACCTTATTCTTCCAGTGAGAGACCGTGGGGGGCTGCGGCCTCAACAAGGAGACCGTAATCATTTTCAAGTACAAGCAGGATTTCTAAAAGATGAAAGTGACAATTGGTCCTGATTTTATTCTCACAAAATTCCAAAATAATAGAGGATGAATCCAGTGGGATCTTAATACTCAAACATTTATTAATTTCACTTTGTATGTCTCTGATTATAAAATTTGATGTTGTTCTTGAATTAATGTTTGGGATTTGATGTTTGCATGTCTTGAACAACTGTTTTCTGTTTGTAAAGTATTGTTGATTGAGCTTTTCCTTAGCTAATTTGGACATTTTCTGTTTAAAATGACTTTCTTACTGACAGCTAGACGAAAAGATTGATACCACTCTCATCTGTCTGTTAAATATGAAAGCGAATTAGTTTAGCACAAAGACTGTAAACGAGGACACAGCTAGTCTGGCTTTGTGCAAAGGTAACAAAATGTGCCTATTAGCACCTCTAATGGTCACTAATAAAAAAATTATCTCTTGTTTGTTCCTTAAAATTTCACTTTGCCTTGCACCCTCACAGTGACAACAAGACTTGTTCCCTGCCAAAAAATAGTTTGACATATAATCATAAAATAACTTTTTTCAGTGAATTTAACAAAGAAATAGCATGTGTTAATAAGTGAGCTTTTAGAGGCATTGATGGGCAGGCAAATTTTTTCCCTGTCTCCAGTCTTTATGTAAGCTATGTTAACCGGCTGCTGGCTGTAGCCTTATATTTAATGAACAGATAAGAAAGTGCAGCAAACCAGTGCTTTTCAGCCTGATGTTACGTTTAAACGTGTGTGTGTGTGTGTGTGTGTGTGTGTGTGTGTGTGTGTGTGTGCGTGCGTGCGTGTCCAAACCTCAATAGTGATGGCTAGTTGGTGGTCTAGAATCTTCCTGGCTAGGCTAGGGATTCCAAATCCAAAAAAAGAAATGTCTCGGAGGAAAGCACAGAGTTTAATGTGTGGACAGATGCATTCACCACCAACGCTGCTGATTTACAGGTGTTGTGGCCACCAAGAATTAGGCCCTACATGAAGGCTTACCTCACGGGAGTGGACAGCTATGCAGATACAGTCAGTGCCAATAACACCATGAGATTCCTGTTACAGTTTGATTTCAAGTGTGTACTGGATGTTAAGGGGTAACAGTTAAATGCATTATTCGGCAGGACTGAGAGTAGCCGCATCACATGGTAGGTTGTTATGTAGACTCATATGAATGAGTAATACCAAATCCCACCTCTTGTTTCCCCTCTTCTTCTTTACTCCTCCTATGCCATCATTTAACCCACTGCTGTCTTATTGTATCTCTCCTACCTTATACCGATGTCAAAAGATCCCATACCTAGTACACCAACTGCCCTCATATGCCCCTAAATTAACAAAAACCCTAAAAACCTTCACACCAGTCAACTTTTTGTTCTAAGATGATTATTTGCACTCTTTCCTCAAAAGTGATCAGGTGCAGGTCACCTAACAGACTCCATGACCATGTGAAGATCAAGCAGGTTTTATATATAGTGGGTGAAATAACATTATAAAACTCTGTCTCTTGGTACTCTGTCAAACATTCCTTCACAGCAGCTTGCACATGTTGATGAAATGTCTCTCATTTCCATGAATATTAACCAGCATACTCTAAAATGTACTAGATAATGTAAACCAGATAGTCTCAATTGAATGCTAACTATTAGTACTAGAGTACTTTTCTGTGTAGACTGGGACTTGTGATAATTTTACACATGCAAGAATGACATTATTGTGCTACATTTAGTAAAAGATTTCTTCTCTACTTGGCCACTTGGTGGCAGACTTGCTTGTGTTTAGGTTTAACCGCAGGGATCCTTACAGTTTCTTAACTTGAATTATTTCCATAGAAAGATACCTGATCAGACTCAAACACAGATGCATAATATATTTGATGTATGTACAAAAATATATATCAGCACATGTTACACCTTAGTTGAGCCTTTACAATTCTCAAAATCCAGATGGTGATATATTTAGGTCAACAATCCATTATCCGTTAGTCTACTTATTGAGATACGATGCATTTTAACAACTTTCACTATAAGCCAAACGCAGCACAACATGATGTCTTTTGTAGTTCCCATGGACCATGTCAGGATTTTTGCCGTCAGCTGTGTTTCATGCCTTGCTGGGCTCAGGTTTTTATCAGGCCAACCACTCCTAGATTCATATTGACTGATTCACAAGTCAGAAATACTGTGGTTTCATAAGGCTGAATTCTTCCTCCATCTTTGATAAACAAAGAATTGCAATAATTGCACAATCATTCCAAGGGCCGCAGCACAAACCTTGTCTGATTGCTTAGAGATCAGCCAAGAAATAAATCGTGGTTTTGACATCCAGTAGACATAAAACAATATATTCATTTATGCACAGACCATGATAATGTGCTCCTGATCTCTGTTGCAGATGTGATTATATTCACAAATCATATTGTTACTTGGGCCATTGTGTCTGATCTAATCTATATGCTTATCGTTTGCTCAGTGGGTGATTTGTCAATAGTGTGTTAAGAGATTTGTTATTGTTGGTATATTTTTCAAAAAAATGAAAAAAGTCCAACCATTACAGAAGCAAAATGACTGCGGAAATGTACAAATACATGGCTTGGCTAACAAAGTAGACCCGGGTTTATGGTGTAATGGGAAAATTGATTTAAACAACCATACAAAATATGTAGTTGGTAAGAATGGGATTTTTTGGAAACTGCCTTGTCTTATCATTACAAAGAAAAACACAGTGAAAAGAGTGTGTTTAACCCACCCAAAACACTATGTAACAACAGACACAGAGACACACACCCAACAGTGCAAAGAATGTTCCCTCAAAACAAACCCATTAAATTACACTATAATACATTACAATAGCAGGGTATAGCTTTTTTATGTGACAGATCTCTACACAGGTGACTCACAAACTTCCCAATTGTTTCTAAATTTATTTGGTGTCACAACGAATCACAAGACTGAGTCATTCAGTCATGTGGAAAACATTCAGATTAGTTGGTCATATAAAATAATAATAAATAACTTAAAATACACTGATTTGTGGCAAAGTCTTTATTAAGCCACAGGCTGCAGTAGAATAAAACAACAACAAAATTTGTAAGTCACTGCATATATTTTAAACTTTCCAGTGACAGGTTGTTGTCATATAGTATGGTAAGGTACAGTACATAAAGCAGATGTTTGGTGACTTTCTCAAAACTTCTTTAAAAGTCTATTTTCTTATAAAAGGAAAAATGGGATATTAAAGTGCTGTCTGTTTTGTTAGTGACCAAAATATATCATTATGTGTAATAATAATAAAAGTAATCAGCCAAGTGTTAATCAGGGAAAATCATCGCAGTTAGTTAAAAAAAAAAAACATGTTTAAGATGTAATGCCATGTGTGCAAGCGTGTGTCCAAATGTGTCTATTGTCATACTTGACAGTTTAAGGTTATCACCTTGGACACATTCATTTTAATGTCTCACACCTGTAGAAAGGTACAGCCGAACAATAGCACCTGGCAGGAAGCTGTTTGGTTTAGTTGTAGAGCTGTGTGTGTGTGTGTGTGTGTGTGTGTGTTTGTGTGCGTGCAATTGCAGTAGCTGTGTTGGTGTGCACATGTGTCACATACCTCTCTGTGAACTCGACGGTTGCTGGGAGTAACCCACCCCCACTAGTTTGATTTGGGAGAATCAGTCACAGCAGGTCACATGTAAACACAACAGAAACAATACACCACCCCTCTGAGTGTTTTGAGAGCGTTTAAGTCTGCACATAGCTTTGTTTGCACTTTGTCATCATGGAGATAACCTCTAGCCTTGTCCTTCATGAAACACAAATTAACATGTAAAGAGGAAACAGAAGACAGTTCTTCAAAGACCCTGAGAAAGATGTTAACAAAATAAAGTGCACTACGTTCAATGTCATGGAAAATGCAGCTTTTTTAAGTGATTGGGGAGAAGAGGAAATGATAGGAGGATAAAGGAAACGGAAGTAAAGGATGGGAGAGGAGAGGGGAAAGGGATGAAAAATAGAAGAATAGAAAGGAAAGCAAAGAAAGGGAGAGGAAAGGAAGTGAGATAAAAAAAGAGGATAGAAGACAGGAAAGAAAGGGAAATGAAAGGAAAAAAGAAATATGGAAAGCACAGGAAAAAGGGAGATGACAGTAAAGAAAAGGAAAGAAGAGGAAATAAATTGAAATGAAAAGAGAAGAAATGGAAAAAGGGGAATGAAGAGGACAGGGCTTCAGAACTGTTTTGGGATGAGCTTGGATGTGATTGAGAATGAAAGATTTAGTTACTGTGTTTCTGGAGAGAAAAAAACAAGATGGAGGTGTCCAATTACAAGGCTTAAAAATAGTTACCTGTCCAGTCCATCGAGTGTTGCTAAACTGATAACTGCTTTCACTTCTGGAGGAAATCTGCATGTGCAGCACAAATTAATTTTAGCACCATTCAACAAGCAAGCCTTTAAAACAGGTTTCACCATATCATCCTTTACATCAATTGTGTCTGTTCCAACAAAGAGGGTGGATATGGTAGACTTCAGGTAAACATAGCTTTGTGGGCATAGACATGTCGCTAGTATCTACAGTAGGGAAAGCAAAGCCCCTGGGTATTCATTCCTGCACTGTCTAGTGAAACTGGTTTGGCTGTGCCTGTTATTGTGTGATTTCACTTTATGTGGTACAGTCAATTGTGTCACGATTGTGCTACCTAGGTTTGGTGACTCATCCTGTTATTGTGTGATTTCACTTTATGTGGTACAGTCAGTTGTGCCAGGAATGTGCGTACCCATAAACTTTTGTTTTGCTTGTTCTTGTATTTCAAAGCAGAAATGGAAGGCTGCACAAATACACAATTAGATGTTATATCAAAGACCAAACTAGAATGAGAACAGTTAAATCTCCAGAGATCTTTATTTTTTGAATATTGCAATGATGTGTTGCTATTATGTATAAATATAACATTTAATATTGATGAATGGTGAAAAAAAAACTTTTCAGAGATCTTTTCATTCTCAGTACAGGAAATGTCTGGAACTACTGCAAATCACACAAACTGGGAACAATATAAAAGCACTTTCAGGTAGGGATACCAAGTAAATAACAAATTATGTGTTATTTATAACAACAAGAGAACACAGATATAAATAATCAAAGTTTGGTAATTGACATTGTGACCAGCCAAGCATTTACCAGTGTATATAAAATATAATTCCAAATAAATAAAGTTAACTTCGAGATCATGATTAGACTGTAATCAGCGAGCCCTTGAACCAAAGCACAAATAATCAGAGATCATCTTAAGCACACAACTAAATACAATGCTCATAACAACTACCAGATACACTACGACTCGTTCTCTCTTACAGTTTCATTCTCTATAGATCAACTATAGGTAAGAAAAACAGCAGTATTGGTTGGCCAGGTAAGCTTTACTTTTCAGTCAGGCCAGTTTAACTGCAGTGTCTTTGCATTTTGCATGTGACAGCAAACTGTTCTGCTTTGAGTTCAAAGGCTGCCCATTTAGTAAAGTTACGTCATTAAAAAAGCCAAGCCCAAAATGCAAAGTTGCGTTATATCAATATTTGCTCATGCTCAGTTCTAAGCACGCCTTCCTGACATACCAACAGTTAAAAAACAGGAGATTAAAAGAGGGCTTGGCACGCATGTATGCCGTTAAATTGTCACCAGTAAATCAACTACATAGTGGCTTGAAATGTGTGCAATGTACCCTGCCAGTTTGCATTACAGTGCATAATGGCAACTAAAGTAGGTGATGTGGTTCTGATACAAAACCATATATCAACCATAAACATTAAGTGCATGTCACAGATGGCATCACAGATGCAGCAGATGGACACATACATACACATACTTAAAGGGGTACCTCGCTGATTTAACACATATAAACACAATCATGTTTAGTTTTCTCATCACAGAGTCCTATTTAGACTGTGAAAACAGTTGAATAATTTCTTCTGTGGCTCTGAAGGTTGGTTTCCTATGGCTGTGTCTGAAATCACCCTCTCATTCAATCATTCACTCATTCCCCATTCTCTATATAACAAACACGCACTGGTGTCAAAGTGTCATTGTCACTTTGTGTCATCGCTGACAGGTGTTGAGTCACACAATGGTAATTTTCGTGCCATGAATACTACTTTTTCATTCCAGTATTTTGAACTTTTGATGGCACTACATGATGCATAAATTTCACACTCCAAATTCCGACACTATGAAATGGCAGAGGGTTAATATAGTGAATTATATAGTAAATTGTGATTTCAGACACAGTCAAATTATGAAAAATAACCTAGATAATGTCAATAAGTGTTGCTTTGGCTTGTGTTTGGAGACTACACATTTTTAACAGACGCCAACTTCGGTTGTTGGGTTTAAAACATGTAGTCTTCCAAAAGATATGAAATGTACGATCCAGTGTTTTAGGATTTTGACTGAAAGTAAAGATATCTTGGCCTCTGCTGCTGATCACTTTCTTTTTAATCCGCCTCTAATGAGTTCCCAGATTTTACAGAAGCAACAAAGTAATTCGCTGAGACGCCCATTTAAAGTCTGTAGCTGAGAAGTCTTGATGGAAAGAAACGAGTCTAGTTGTATTTTGTAGTGAGACGAGCATGCAAATGTATTACCCACATGTGACCCTATCATGCAAAAACCCAGAGGTCGTTTGCACTCACACAGGACATATGGCGAGAAAAACCAAAACAAATATAACAAACAACATTTCACAAGATGTTTCACAGCAAAGGAGTGAAAGTAATGTACAGTTGTGTGTTTAATACCATAGGTAAAAGCCAGATGGTTCGGGATAAGGAGGATTGTAAGGCTGTGATTTCCAAATGATTCCATTAAGATCTTCATGATTTCAGTCTTGATTAGCTGAGGTGACTGACTGCCATGGTTCAGGATGAACGTAGTGTAAAGAGGTGCTCAAAACGCTCCATGAGCTAAGGAGGTGAGTTATGGGAAATATTTGGGGACTCATGCTAATCCACACATTCGCTGCATCTTTCCCCCAATATTTTCTACTTCATTTAGGTCATAAGTGCCATGGTGCTCTCAGGCTGGCCTCCAAAAATCCCAGAGAAAAACACCAGTGCAAGTCGCACGTGGATGGGTACAAAGACATATGAGGTGTAGATCACCATGGCGATGGCCGAGAAGAGGATGGAGTTGAAGATGGACTTTTCCCAGGGCTCCAGGACATAGATGCCGGTGATTAGCAGGTACTGGTAGTACAGCCAGGCCAGGTAGTCCCTAAAGTTCTTCAAGCTCATCTTGCAAACTGGACGGAAGGGAAATGGAGGTGGATTGTTCAAGCCGTAAGAAAGAGATGGTGTGTTGGAAGATGTGGAAGGAGGATAAAAACACAGTGAAGGTGAGCGAGGAAGAGAATTGGAAGAGAGTAATTACAAGAATTTAAATGGTACACGCTTATGAGGACACAGAGGCAGTACCTTAATGTAAAATTCTGCACTATACATCCTGAATTCAAAATGTTACTAGAGGTGTAGAAGTTATAACAGCATACCCAAAGTATTAAAAATCTACATAAGCATAAAGCACAAGAATGACCCCCATCAGTCTTTTATAATATTATGGCATTATCATTACTCATGCATTACTGTGTAACCATCATTTTTATGTAGATCAAAGTAAAGCTACTGTAGTTTAATCTATAACAGTGCATCATATATACTGAGCTGATTATATATTATAAATGTGAGCAACCTTCAAAGTTAGACATGTCCTAATAGCCCAGTATTTATATTTTTAGACAGGAATACTCCTTAAACTGATTAATATATTTTCTGCACTGTGTAACCACAGTGGAAAATAATCTTTGATTTACAGTAATTGTGGCTGTGTTTATTAATTAGAAGGTGTGAAAGGGAATTAGGAGCTCTCCTCTAGTCCCTCTAACCCTACAGCATAGCCCTGAGGGGGCCATTAAGCGGGCCTCACGAGAATTGAAGCACTTATAGAACTCACTTGTGTGGGTAGGGCAATGCCAATGAAATGCAACCCAGGGCTTCCACATGTATAAGACAGTCCTCACTTACTTTTTTTGGCACACTTATTTCCACACTTGACACACATAAGCCTACATCTCCACACAAGGGACACAAATAAGTTTATGCACTGGAAGCAGGGTAATGAGCAACAGATACAGCACAAGCCAAACCAGGCACTTTGAAAGATGTAAAGCTGTCATGGTTGACATGGGTTGAATCAATCAGAATTAGTTACTTTAACGTTTTACAAATGTTTCATTAAAAAATCAATGTGTTTGGCAGAGGTTAAGCTTACATAACTGCAAGCGCATCTGGTAATGTAATACACGGGTAGGGGGCGGGGACAACGGGTGAGCTACAAGCGCAGGTGTTGCCTACTCACCTGGCTTTCTATAATATACTTTAAATGGGGAGGATAGGAGGAAAAACAAGATCCCGCCCTTTTTAATTACTGTCTAGGATGCAACCAAATGAACTTCCCTAATGTAAATAACTAGCTTACTGCACTGCTTTACAGTTAAATTTACAGTTAAATCGCATTTAAGTCGCCTTCAGTTATGATCAGCATTCTTCAGTCAGAATTAGGATGGGACCTTAATTAAAATGTCTTCCTAAATCTCTCACTTAACAAGATTGGACGACAAAACTGCAGAAGAAGTTATGTCCCGTCCAGATTAGCCTATAGGATATGATTAATGTTCTGCACATGATAGGCTACATTTTCTTACATCACTATTCCTTTCTATGATTTTTTTAATAGACACAATATTTGAGGGGATATATCAGCTCCTGAGCGCTCACAGTAGCCTTTGTGCAGGCTGTAATCGAATCCATAGGTATTGACTCACCTTAGTAGCCGACGTGAGATCCCCAGGATATCTAACGAGAAAACTAGAGGACGAGCTACAGACAACGGCCCGCGTCCTTCTGATCCGCTGCTTCGTGTAAATGAAAAGCTGCCTCACTAGTTTTCCACCGGCCTATAGTAGGTCATGCAGATTATGAGAATAACACCACACCCACAAGCCTACTCGTGCTTTTACCACTCACCTGGCTCACAGATTATGGAGTGACTATAACGTGTGTTTACGCAGCCCCCCAAAAAACACCAGCCGATTTGTTGGTTGTAGTTCTCCTTCAGCCGTGTAAAGCCTACTGCTTCGTGCAGCATCTTTAAACTTTCTTCAGTCTGTGTCGCATCCTTCTGCGCATCTGTCCCACCATGCTGCAGCCCGACGCCGCGCCGCAGTATCTTCTCTGACGTGTAGGGCAGCAGCGGCAGCAGCCAGGATAACAGCATGGGGAAAACAAGCCGAGGCAGCACTGTCGCCACACTGTTATGCACTTATACTGCAGCGTAGGGATGTTGTAGTTTATATTAGGCATTATAGGGAATGTAAATGCAGTCTTTGCATAGTTCAGAAACATAGCCTAAACCATTCACTAACATTCCTGCTTCTCTCCCCTCCTCTGTTATAGGTAAGGACTAAATAAGAAACAAACAGGACATATTTTCATTAGAATATGTTGCAGGTTTTTTCACAGCCTTTTCAGTGCATGCAGCATGTACAGGGCCTGGGTTCTCAAAGTCATTTTGGATATTAATGTTATCAGCAATTTTGAAACAATTGCTCTTTTATATATCTAGTTATACTTTTATGCATTTCAGTGGAAGATACATGATTATGACTGATGATGCTATATTGAAACCAAGAAACTCAGGGCCAGAGAATTGACTGATGCTTGTGACTGCAAGTGCTGAATCCATAAACATATCAGCCAGACTTTACTAACTGAAGCGGCAGCTGGGGCTCAAAAGCCAACTATGCACGCTCAGATACACCAAATATATTCAGAAAAGTATTCATTTAGTATCTCTTCTCTTCAAAGTCACCACCTAAAGAGAGGCTGAATAAAACTGTCCTGAAGTGTTTCTTCAAAAAAGGACAACAACAGAAAAACAAACAGAGAAATCCAAGTACAACCTGAGAAGCTGCTTCTTTGTTTTGATGCAATCCCACATACATTTAGGAAAACTGACAATCACAAGAATGAGGTCTGGTTTAAAATACCACACATATTGCATAAACATTTTCCACTTGCAGATTTAATACCTCATTGTAGTATCAGACTGTAGACAGTCTTTACATGAACTGGCCTGACCTGCTCTAAAAGTACTTAGAAAATCATTATTCAAATCAGACAGTAAGCCTCCTTAGACGTTAATAGCTCAGATGTTGTTGAGACTCAAAGCTCAACAAGATCTCACTAGTCTTTTTATACTTCGAATGTGAGTCTGTAATACTAGGAATTAGGTTAAGGGTGCTAGAGGCAAAACATTGGGGTCACAAGGGGTCAGTTTGTGCACATGCAAAGACGCTGAGGAAACCAAGCCAACATG
>JAPMOB010240125.1:0-10097 GCA_029875015.1 Lepomis gibbosus | reverse complement strand
CTCTAACTCCTAACCTCTAACATGCACTTCCTGTGCTCTTCTTCTTCTATCCCCTACAATTATCTTGTATTGACTGCACTGGTTTTGTTTTGATTGCACTTTTTGTTAACTCTTACTTTCTTCCCTAGGTATTTACCCATTGATGTGATATGTACTATGAGCTCTTACTAGTATTTATTGCTGCTCTTACTAGTATGGATTGTCAGGTGTAAATCTGTATTTGATGCTCTGTTGATGCTTGTATGTTGTTCTTCAAATGCAAGTGGATAAAAGCGTCTGCCAAATGACTAAATGAAAATGTAAATGTAACACACCGATCAGATGTAATTCATTAGCAACCACATGGTTTTGTTTTCATAGGCTACGTCATCAACACACCTCCTCAACATGCAACCCAGCTGCTGCTGTGAACGGGAGGAAGTCCTGAAGACAAGTTCTCTTTTTTTTCGGTGACTTTATACAACTCAGCCTACTACTCATGGAGAAAGTCACCGAAGCAGACATACTGTGAGAGAGAGACGGGACGGTACCAGCTTGACTCTCCTCGACTCTACTCGCCTTTTTTTGGTTATCCATTGTGTAAAAGTAGTACTTGTACCTACTACCTTTTTCACCTCCGTCTTATCTGTTTTTACATTCTGAGTAATGTTGAAATGTTTTAACTTAAATCAAGAGACAGTTGTTTGTGGGTCACTAGTGTATGTGTCGCTTGGAACATTACGCCGCGGCAGTTGTGCATGACGTCGCTTTGATGACCAGCTACATTGAGGGGTACTATCTCTGGATACTATCTGCAGTGGAAAACGGAGCACAGCCAAACCGAGTCTGGTAGAGTCGAGGCGAGTTGAGCTGGTACCGCTAATGCAAAAACTGGGGAATGCTGACATGTTTGCACATTAGGTCTGTGAGTGTGAAGAGAACTGAAGGAGGCAAATTCAATCAGTGAGTGATACATAAGAGCCAGCTTAGCAGAATATATGGCCATATCGCTCAGCTCTAATTTCCATATATATACTCTATATAAATATAAATACAACATACTATTTGACTTCTAATATGAGATGAATTTCATCTTTGCGGGGCTTGTCCCAGGTGCCTGTGTTTTTGATTGTGGCATCTTCTTCGCATCACTCTGGCACACTTTAATGTAAAGGTCTCGTTGCCACTTGTGGCTGAAAAAACAAAAAAATAGATGGAAAAGCCACGAAAAGTTGAGAGTCCTCAGCAAACTCAAATGGCACAATGCCAGTTCCAGCTCAACTTGACTCTCACAAAACTGCCTTGACATAGTGTTCAACAAGACACACACCTGCGACCCACACACACTGTACGTCTCTTGATTTAAGCTAAAATGTTGTAACATTGGTCAGAATGTAAAGACAGAATAGCAGTACAAAAATCTTACAGCTGTGATTTCCTCCGATGAAGTCTTCTGCTGCATTGGCATCAGTGGTCTGGCTGACCGGTTTGCCAGCTAAGAATCTTGGAACCTCGCAGGACGTGAGATGAAAAAAAGTACCAGGTAACAGGTACCAGGTCCAACTTTTCCCCAATGGAAAACCAAAAAAGGCAAGTAGAGTTGTGGTGAGTCGAGCTGGTACCATGCGCAGGAAAAGGGCCAAAACACACACAAACATGTGCTATGGGATTTCTATCTTCCCTCGTTTCTTGTCTGCTCTATACTCCTGGTAATTCTGGGATTCCCAACGTTCAACCATATTAAGGACTGGAGGGAACATACGGAGGGTCTGAGCCCTGATTTTCTTTAAACCTACCTTCTGTGGTTCCAAGTACGCCCTTCCCAAGGACCCCTACTGGCTCCTGGACCACAGCTTGGGAAAGCCCGCCTCTGATCAGTGGTCCTGCCCGACATCAGTGCTGCATGTTCGCCTCCATGCCTAAACACTGCCATTGCTGACTGATGGACTGTGACCACTCAACCCCCCTCCCACTTCCACTTCTACTTCCATCCATACACTGTGACCAGGTGCTACTACCCCCTACTGCCCCCTCTGGCCTGTCACCCCTCCTCTCCCTCCCGCCCCTTTGACCCTGTCCTTCAGACAGTATTGTCTGGATGAACAATGGACTCTTTGTTACCTCAAGGTGGCGTATTGTGAGGGGTGCTCATGAGCGGCTGCAGAGGTGACCCTGACAGTGTAATTCAGCACCCATCTCACCTCCCCACACACACACACACACACACACACAAACACACACACGGTCTATGGTTCCTAAACTTTGCTGCTTTATCAAGGCTTCAGGTCACAGGGGACATCCAAAGTGGGGAGCAGTGTGCTCATCCTATAGCACAGTATGCGCTTGTGTTTGTGTTTTCAAACACTAACCCTATGTTCACATATAGGAGCAACTTTAATGATTTTCACACTTATGCAGAAACATTTAAATCATAAAAAATAAAAAAAATAAAAAAAACTTTTTTTTGTCTGATGACTTAAAAAAATGCTATCTAGAGGGAATATTTAAAAACTGCTCACACATGGTGTCAACCAACCTTGTCTTCTCTTCAAGTCTGTCAACTGTTGAAGAGTACACAAGGTTGAACCAAGTCCAGTTGCCCTTGACTTTAACCTTCTTTGGATAACTATGACCTGGATGACTGAGAATCTTCACAGACAACACTTGAAACTGAAAGAACAGACTCATTTAGTGGACGTAGCCACCATGACATCACACACTGGTTTTTCAACTTGAGTTTGGTATGTTGGCCTTTGATATATTGTTTTTTTAGTACCAGAAGTGACCATATTTATGTGAGAGGGTGGAGCTGGGGGAGGGATACACATTGCTACGCTTGACAGGTTAGCGTGGGAGCGGCATGTCCCTCAGAAGGTAGCCATGTCCTAAAGTATATACTACTTTATAGTCTATTTTACTCAAAATGGGAGCATAATTTAGAAAATGAACATTATGCTGTATTGAAGAAGTCTTAAAACTATTAGACCATAAACTCCTTAAGAATGTGTTTTCTGAGGTAACAAATCAAGTAGGATTATTTTGTCGTAGACTTCTATGTAGACTTCTTTTTGCAACCAGCGGAGTTGCCCCTTGCTGGCCATTAAGAATAATGCAGGGTTAAGGAACGTCCGCATTTGCTTCACTTTTCAGACCTAGAGGTTCCCGATTCATCCTGACTTCTGATGCACTCCTATGTGGGTGGAAACATTAGAGGTGTTCAGTGCATGTATGAATCTTTATCAACAAAAAGCTATGTGAGCTAATCTCAGCCATGTCACATTCTTCCTTGTTAAAAGCCTATTAAAATACACCAGTAGCCAGAGAAACAATCTGCATATCTAATAATCTGATAACTAGGTTGCTGTGCTATTAACCTTTTGTGTAGTGCTTGTATGGGCTAGTTTTGTACTGAACTGAACATGACAATTTGGACAGAGATGAAGAATCAGCGTGGGCCGGGTGAACTATAATGCTTTTCTTACTGATGGTGATGCAACTGCTTAGTTTAGGCAAAAAAGCGAACAAACAGACTACAAGTGTTTAAACTCAGTCAAATAAAGTGAAGTGAATCAGCAAAGTTATTAGAAAAATCCACACATTTGTCTCAAAGTGTTTAGATGGTTCACTACAACCTTAAAGCAAGTGTCAATGCAGGCTTTCTTTAAATTCAACCATAATAACTATATTTCCTTTTGAAATCAAACGCCCATTTTGTTTTTATGAGCTGAGTCTGTGAGGCCTCTCAGTTTTCATTGGAAAATACAGTACTCTGACAGAACTCTGCGCATCTTGGATTTCACCTCTCGTGTAATCAAGGACCTCTCTTTATAAAGTAACGTAGTAGAAGCAGTGCAGAGCAAAGTAGCTTAGATGTCCTTCTCCTCAGTCGCTTCCCCAGCATCTGCTGGGAAATCTTCAGTCATTCACAAGTGAGATAGGATCCATAACCTCTCCTAGGTGTTTAGTTTGCCCCTGGATCTTTTCTCAGTTGGACGTGCCCAGAATAATTGCATAAATCCTGATCAAGAGCTCAAACCCTTAAAACGTGTGTCTTTTAAAGGCCCCTGTCGAAGGTTTGAATGGTTAAGAGTGACTTAATAGATGAATCATTATTATTAAAACCTTTAAACCAGTAAGCAAAGCAAAGTAAAAGAACACAAGTCTGTCTGTTGAAAAATAACAAACTGTTTAAACTTAAGTAGAAGCATTTCACTCAGTAAAAAGCTGACTGAGAAAGGTTCTCAGGTTCCTTTTTAGATACTCTCCAATATTTTAGCTCAGTCTATTTACATTACTTCATATATGATGTGTAAGTTTCATTCATTTTGTTACTTTATCCACCTTCTTAGATTGATATTTTTACCCTACACTACATCCCCGGCCTTAAAAACTCTTGACAGCAAAACAGCGAACTTGTATTTCATGAAACAGAGCTAGTCAGTCTAATCCAACGTTTCCCTTCTGTTGGTATCTCGTCTGTAATGTCAGGGTGTGGATGGATGACCCATCTCTCCATCTTCTCTCATTGAATACCAGGCTATCATGTTACATACACAGACAGCTCACTGTTAGTGGGTCTCCATTTTTATGTCTGATCGAGTAGGAAGGGGAAACAGACTTGCCTTTGTCAAGTTATATCTCGATGGCTAGTGGGGGTGGGGGGTTAAACTTACTTCCTGTGCTCAGAATTTGGCAACAGAAATGTCCACTCTGCAGTGATAGTGTGCTATGTGCTGCCATTTGGCTTGTAAACTAGTATTATGCTGCATTCTTCTGTGTGGTTACATTATTCTTATTAACCATGTTTCAATCAATTGTCATGCGAATTTTAAGTGTACTTTTGAAATGTTGCAAAAAAGAAAAAAAAAAGTAAATGTGAAATAACTGCGTTTCCATCAGCTGTTTCAAGAAAATAAACCAGGCTATGGCGAGCGTAGTTACATCAGTAGTTGACGTTACACACGGCTGCAACAAACAAGACGTATAGGTTTCAATCCAAAAACAAAACCAGACACAAAAATGTTTCCATCTCCCATTTGGCGCATTTACTCTTTTTCAACAGAGGCAAAAACCCTATTTTTCATACCAACTATTGCCAGCATCTTCCTAGTCATTCAATTTATTTACATTCAGTAATTACCTCTCTTTTTCCACTGAACAAAATCATAAACACTTTTGTTTTTGCCCACATTTATCATGAGCTGAACTGAAAGATCTAAGACTTTCTCAATGTACACAAAAGGCCTATTTCTCTCAAGTATTCTTCACAAATCCATCAAAATCTGTCTTAGTGAGTACTTCTCCTTTACCGAGATAATCCATCCACCTCACAGGTGTGGCATATCAAGATGCTGATCAAACAGTATGGGTATTGCACAGGTGTGCCTCAGGCTGGCCACAATAAAAGGCCACTCGAAAATGTGTAGTTTCTCTGTATTGCACCTCACCCAGTGCAACACATCTCCTTCGCATTGAACAGGTTGTTGATGCCGGTTGGATGTACTGCCAAATTCTCTGAAACGCCTTTGGAAATGGCTTATGGTAGAGAAATGAATATTCAATTCATAGGCAAACGGTGGACATTCCTGCAGTCAGCATGCCAACTGTACGCTCCCTCAAAACTTGCGACATCTGTGTGATGGAACTGCAGATTTTCGAGGGGCCTTTTATTGTTTATAATTTTGTTCAGTGTAGTAGTTTAAACTGCTGGTGGCTGAGTTTGCCATTCACATGCTGGATTCAAGAGGCCTTCACAATATCAGCCTCACTGTTTATCATTCATTCTCTTTGCACCATAGCAGAGCTGTATTAAGTTCCTACTAATGCAAACTGAACATTTCTTATTGCTGCTTCAATTTTCAAAACATGGGGTATCTTTTGTTGTGAAGATGCCACAGGAAATGCAATGTATTTGTCACTGCAGATAGCATCAACTGCAATCACTACAACATAAATGTTGTAATATTTAAAAACTGCACTTGGTGTTACCATGTTAACCACAGGTGTTGCCAAATCAACCAGGCTTGAAATCGGATTACAAATTTAAAGAATGTTTTAAAGGTCTGTGCTTTTTGAACTCTCAGCACTTATCAGGCGAGACGTACCATCTTGCCTTTTTAACCTATTTATTGGCTGAATAACAAAGATCTTATACAAAAGTGGTTAAAGTTATGCACTGAATTGATATACTAAATGGAGTTACTAATTTAGCACAATTTGAAGGACATTTTAGGTTAACGTAAGATACAAGCCACTGTATCACTTGTTTTGGTAACAAGTTAATGTGAGACTGTTAAAGTGGTAAATTTGATTGATCTTTGTGAAATCGAGAAATAAAAAAACAAACAAATACAGTTTGTGTCCGGTGTCATTTCAGTTTCCCCTGACATCACAAAAAGAGTTAAAAGCAGTTGATTCAGGATGAGGGTCCTGTCGTCTTGGCCCGATGTTCAGGTTTGTTGGGTTTTATGTGGCCACATAAAATACAGGAGTTTTGGGCAAAACACAAATTTGTCTCTATGATGTTCACCAGTCAGAAACATTCAATTCAGTTCAATTTTATTTATATATATAGTGCCGATTCATTACAAAAGTTCTCTCATTGCACTTTTAATTTAGAGCTAGCCTAGACATGCAAATAGTGAAAGAGTGAAAGAGTGATGATTGCTGATGTCAACAGGCATGTGACCTCACCACCGGGGTCAGCGGGGTTGTGCTGGGTGTAAGGGGTGACTGGGAGGAGACGAGGTCAATGGCTAATTACAGCTCTGAAACACTGGACAGGTCAGAGGGTCAGATGACATCACTAGGATAGATCAGTGTATTGTAAAAGCCAACTATTGAAGTGGGCTCCAAGTTAATCCTTCAGACCTTTGACCCATGACAGAACAAGTGATTAGTTAGTATAGATCATGAATCTCTTACTACACGGTGCTGTTGTTTTTCTTTTTTTACCTCCATCTGTACTGCAATACCTCACTGCTGTGTACTGCTAGTGATTTTTAAGGTTAAACTTTATTATTATTCTTTTTATTTAATGTTGAAGGTCTTATGTTTTCATTTTTCATCAAATTTGTAGACATGTACATAACATTTTCTCTATACTTTTCTTCTGATAGATTATTTTAGATGAAGTTAAGTTGTTTGTTATTAAAATCAGTTATTATCAGTCACTCTAGTATTAACTCAGTCACTGAGGCTGCAGTTTTTGTTTTTAACCATGGTTTGGGTTGTTTTTTGGATTTCCTGTTTTAGTTTTTTAATAACTTCCTGTCTCAGTGTTTTTTCCTTCATTCCTTGTGTTTGAGTATGTTTTTGTATTGTCCTTTATTCTGTCTGTTCCTGATTTATTTTGAAAGACTGACATATTAGAAAAATATAGCAATTTTGTGACTCTGATGTCGACCATCATACTGCTCATTGCTGTAGCTCCTCTTTTCACCCTGTGTGTTGACCGCTCCATTTTAGCTACTGAGTGAAGCCTCGCACTTCTATTTGATCTTTGTTTGGAGTTGTGCTGCACAGTAGATAGTTAAGGACTACTAGCCAATCAGAAGCAAAGTAGGGCGGGTTCTGACAAGCCTGTAACCACGGCAAAGGTTCGGCTATACATGTTCCCGAACCAACTTCGCAAACCTAGACTGGGCACGTCCAACTGGAAGAGTTTTAGAGTGGTAAGTTATTAATTTGTAACAAATGTATCTTTTGTACGTAACATTTCAACTTGTCCAATGTCTCTACTTCACAGTACGTCCATTGACTGCCCAGCGTTCAGTAGGGAGGGTAAAGATGAGGGGAGGCAGCGGCTGGACGTCTTGTCGGTGTGTGCGCTGCAACTTAGTGTGTTTCTCCACTGGTGTTTTTGAGGGCATGACTGACTTGCTGCTAAGCTTATGACACATGTTACAGATAGTTACTACAAACAAGCTTTTTTCAGGCAGTTCAGAGCAGTGTTTGATGTGGGAGATGGGAAATAGTTGGGGTGGACTTTGGGTTTTTTCACTTTGCAAACCTGCTACATGCACATAAAAGATATATGACTAAATAATGGAAAGGGAAAAAGCCAAAAAACATAATATGACCTGCAGTGTGAACGGAGCCTAAATCTTGTCTCTCATTTCTGTAGTTTCATCATTGGTCGTACCTGGTCTTTGTGTTCCCCGGTGTCAGATTGTATTTCTGTGACAGGCTGCGGTTTTTGAAATCTGTTTCCAGTTGTTTTCTTAAGGCAGTTTGTGCGAACTTCTCAGGTGTCTTATGTTTTATTCGCCCGGAGCTCCACGCGTTTTTGTAGGAGCACTCTGAGCAGAGCAAAAAAAGAAATTTGTGAGTTTACTTCACATCAAAATCACTGTTAAAACTGCAGCAAGATGTTTTTTTAAAAAATGTAGACTTCAACAAGAAAGGCAGAGTGGTTCACGTAGCATTTTGCAACTTGCAAAAAGCACTCTGGTCCTTGTTGCTTTGAATGAACATCTGGTAGCCAATCAGAAATAAGCATTTTCCATTGCTAAGATTCAAAAACCATTGCAATGTGTATATTTTGGAGTCCATTTTTAGTGTGTGTTACGGCAAAACTACATTTTTTTTCAGTTCAGAATTATTCAGTCCAAATCAATAGTAGCATATTTGTGTAGTTTTCCCATTGATTTCTCACTCTGTCCTTTAAGCGGCCATGTGGTCCTGTCAGGTTCCCTCCACCCTCTCCCTTTCAGTCTCCAAATGATGACCTCATGGCTGTAAGTCACACTATTAAACAGCCTCTCACCTCTTTTACAACGCCAGCCAGCCCTCAGCCGAGTTCATATGTTCCCCATCAGACTAAAAATACACTGCACTCTCCACACCCCTTTTAACTTCTCTCTCCTGCTCCAAATATGTCTCACTTTCCTCTATCTATACAGGAAGATAGAAAGATGTGTTCATTAGCTTGATATATACGTGGACACCCAGCAGCAGGTCAAGTAAAACCAAATTAACCTATTTGAGGAATTAATGTAACCTTGCATAGTGTGTGGTCTGTACTTAATGTGTAAAGTTTAGAACAAAAAAGATAACATGTTTGTCAAATTATGTTATCAGCAGACAAGATAATGACTTGGAGGCTTGATTGTATGCTTCATGAAGTGCAGGCATGACTTTCTGAGGAGAAGTGGAGCTTGTTCAGAATTGTTTCCATATAAAAGATAAACAAAATTACTCCCTAGCAAAGAAAGTGTATTTTAAAAAATAATTCACATTCTCAAATCTGATCCAAAAGTTATTTTACAGTGATCCATTATTATCATCAACTTCTGCTTCAAAAAAGATTTCCGACATTTTTAGATAGCTTGAAATGCTTGAAAGTGAAAGCAACTTTTTTTCCTCAGTAAAGAAACAGTATGAGTGGCACCTTACATTCGTATCTGGCAAGTCTCTGTTTTTTTTATACCCATGAGGTTTTGGTGCCTGCACTGGCATCTCTGGGCTGTGTAGGGAAAATGTCACAAGGCTGTCACACAATCAAAGAAAATAAAAGGTCCACTGTAATCCTAGTTGCAGTGATAAAATGTCAATGTACTGCAGAGCACACTGCCTGGATGCAGCTGCTGAGCGCCTGACAGCTCTGTCAGCAGAGGTGGAGATCACGCCAGCCAGCAGCAGAGGAAGCAGTAACACCAGTCATTTTCATCATTTCCATCTGTGCTTTGGGATGTGAATAGCTGAACTTGCAAGCTTTCTGCAGCAGATGAAGTTTTATTTTATGTTGGTGGCACTGGGAGTACATAGGTCAGACCATATTCCGTCCAGTAGGCCATTTTTCACAGCAGACAATATGACTTGTTATAACAGGAAAGTGTGTCCTACATGAAAAATACCTATATCAATATATTGCACGATTATCCTGAAGAAGGCAATATGTGTTGATTCATAGATTAAAAGCTAAAGTCCTTTCATTATTATCAAATTCCATAGTTTGAATAGTATTTGTGGTGTGGTCATTGGTCATGGTCATCCAATATATTCAGTCCTGAGTAGATCATTTCCATATTTGACAGCCTCTTCCATCCATCCATCCATCCATCCATCCATCCATCCATCCATCCATCCATCCATCCATCCATCCATCCATCCATCCA
>JAPMOB010240123.1:0-18116 GCA_029875015.1 Lepomis gibbosus | reverse complement strand
GCCCAAAGGGAGTTCCCATCTCCCACAGAAAGCTCTGCTCAGAACCGCTTGAAAACAGCTCGTTTGTAGTCCAACCCTTCCTTGACTTGTGATGTCACAATGCAAACGCAGCTGGAAGGTTTTCATACCGCTTATCTGTCTTTACAATCTGAGGAATATTCAAACGTTTTAACCGTAGACTGTATATATTTTAAGAGCTGTGTGGATCGCTGGTGTGTATGTCGCGTTGAACAATACGTCGCAGCAGTTGTGTGTGGCGTCACTATCTCTGTGTACTATCTGCAATGGAAAAGGGCCAAGTAGAGTCGAGTCTATCGATTTGCGCTATGGAAGCATTTTCGACAAGGCAGCATAGATCATCAGAACACCGGCAACAGTTCAACGTTTAGTCCTGATGGTAAGATGTTGCACAATGATGCTGTGTAGTTGTGGACTGGTAACTTTTACCATCTGCAAGGTTACGGTTGCAATCTGAAGCGGTTTAGCTTTGGATCACACTACCTTGTTTCTTACAACCCGCCCTTCTCTGCTTCTGATTGGCTAGTAGTCCTTATCTAGGAACTGCGCATGTGCAACTCCCAACAAAGATATGGTACAAGTAGTGTAGCTCAAGAGGGGAGCATACAACAGACAGGCTGAAAAGAGGAGCTGCAGCAATGTCCAGTATGAGGAAAATATGGTGTTTTTTGAAAATGAAACCATGTAAACCTGTTCTGGTACAACCCAAAATTAAGATTTTGAACCTGAAAATGAGCATAATACCACCCCTTTAAATTTAGCGGAACACTCATGGTAAATAATGTAAGAAGAATTTCGCAGACACCTGAGGTGACCAAGTTAAACATCCAAATAAACAAATGTACAAGAGTGGAGGCTTCATAATGAATGTTTTCTTCTATGCACACCAAACTAAGAGTAGATTCAGTGTTTAAAAAAGACTTGGCATGCACCTGTATGGAGCTTACGGTATATTGTATGAACAAACAGGGATGAATAGTATACTAGTATGTGTACTTTAGTGTTTTAAATAAGGCAAAGGCTAACAGACTTCATTTGCCTTCGTGTTAAGCAAATCTCTTTTGAGTAATAGTTTGAATAGTCGGGCTGATTTCTGTATTTCTTGTGCACTGATGTTTGTCTAGGCAATAAAATCACATTGAATCAATAACATAATATTCTTTGGTATCTTGTCAACATGCAGTGTAAGGAAGAAGGTATTTGGTTCCTGTAAAGTAATTAAATTAGTTTGTTAAGCTGTGAGGTCCAGAGAAGTGCATGCAAACTCCTTTAACTACTTCTGAGAAAGACTGAACTTTTATTGATTAACCACGATGAGTGGCTTCAAGGTTTTGTCATATTTGTTTTACAATAAATAAACCATCCTTCTATGTTCTTGTCTTCACAGCAAATTGAAACCTGCTTTAGTCATGCTGTTTGGCAGGCAGCCACAACAAATTTATAATCTAAAATCACATGCAAGAGATCATGGGACGCAAATATTAAGTTAAGATTTTCGGCTCAACAGAACTTATTCATTCTGTATTACTACAAATATTTTTTGTAAAAAATGAAATTTGTGGTTGAGATGGGGACCACTGGAAGATGTGCAGTGGTAATAAGGGTAACATTTAAAAAAGCTCTAACCACCTGCTGTGTGTGAGAGATGCCTTTTGTGACGTGTGTGTATGCGGGTTCTGATAAGGCTCCCCACCACACGTTTTCTATACTTGTAAGCACTCTCATTGACATAATGCGTTCCCCAGCCCCTTACCCTAACAACCACATGCCTCACCCTAACCTAAACCTAATTCTAACCTTACAAACAAGTCTGGACCCTCAAACAGCACCTTGAAGGTCTGTCTGAAAGTGAGGCCAAAGTGTCCTAGATGTACAAACAATTAAACAAACAAACACACACACACACACACACACACACACACACAAATGTTTCACAACCTATTGTCACTAGCAAATCACTCCTCTGGCTCTGACGTTGGGACGCCAGTGTGGGAGGATGATAGCGCGTGTGTGTGTGTGTGTAATCCTGCCATTAATGCACAATGGGCCTGCACAATTGTTTATGTAGGCACAGAAAGGGAAGAAGGTAGTGCTACACACACAGCACATGTACAAGAACAGGATGTTTGGTAATAAACCCAATCACTGCATTACTGATGCATGGATTGATCTAAAGAGTTTTATACCTTCACAAATCTGTACTATTTAAAGATGTACAGGTAATCACTGAAGCCTCACTGAAGCAACAGAGGGTATGTTTACCACTGAATTCCCATTGTGTGTCCAAATGGGCTTTGTAAATGAAGAAAGGTTTTGTGTGTGTGTGTGTGTGTGTGTGTGTGTGTGTGTGTGTGTGTGTGTGTGTGCAGCTATAAAACATCAGCAGAGGGTCCAGAAGAAGTCAATGCAGCCATATAGAAGCCGGTGGAAGAGATAGACAGGGAGTGGGTTCATCAGACATTTTGGTGGATATTTGTGGATAAATCAACATTTGTCACTCAAAAGAACAAATAAGGTAAGCTGCACCAGACCCAAACACTGTATTCATAAAAATAATGTACAGTACCATGACAGGGTGTGGCAGCTCATTTTTAGAATAGGTCAAATTAATGCAGAAAGTGTCAGGAGGTTTGTGCAGCTTTCCTTTGTCTTCTGTGTTTGATCAGTTAGCTCAGGTGGCTTTATACTACCAGTGATGCTCAAGAAGCAAAGCGACCCTCTGGGGAAATAAAAAAGGGGACAACTGGGAGTTAGTTGATGATTGTTCTCAGATGTTAAATTGATGTTATCACTAATTTTTGAAAGAAGTGGCAAATATACTACTGAGAAGAATCTTTATTTGCAAATGGTATTCACCACTGCATAAAAAAATTTGTAAATAGCCTGATATAGATCATCTGCATGACGTCAGTTAAAGTCAGAGCACTGCATGCTTAAGCTCGGAGGAATTATGTTTTTGGCTTAAAAAATCTACTGATAATAAAATGTTCCAAAACGTGCAGCACCAATCAGTAACTTTAATAAAATCTTAACACGGTTTCTTTTTGGCCAAGTTTTCCCTTCCCTCCCTTTGAAAATGACAAAAGAGGAGGGAAGACGATCATTCCTACATATGTGTTGCCTCAGCAGGGATGATGTTACATGAGAAAAGTTGAAACAGATCTGAAAGCAGCGCAGAATACCTAAGAGCTGCACTGACTTAAATACTGTTATATTTATATATTTACTTTCACTAAAATGCCCCCCAGAAGTCCCCCCAGACCTCCTGCACCTATATCTCGGCATTTAGGATATCTTTAAAACATTGTTTGAGGATTTTTTGGTCTCGTTCTTGTGAGTCTAATATCGCGTACCTCTTCTTATAGCTAGCTTGCTGAAGTCTTGTTGGTGAGTTACATGGTGCGTATAAGCATTTTGCCATTCACATGATAGGTTTCCTGCCCAGGATTCCAATGCTACATTATGCAAAAAAGACGCTCCAAGCCAAGAGTGGTAATGATAGAGTTGCAGTTCTCTCTACTGCAAGTCAGTGGACCATTGAAAAAAAATTTGAAGCTGTTTTAATATAAAATTACTTCATAATGTTGCTTTAAATTCACATGTACAAATACATTACGGTGAGTGAGGTCTATTAATAGCTGTCTATCCAGCCAAGTGTTGGCGTTTGATCCTCTGTGGCAGGTTGTCAGTGTGATAAAAGCCACTGGCATCGCTCCATTGTCAAGTTGCGGGCTAATCTGGCAGCAAAGTTTAAGACTTGAATGGGGCTTAAAGGCTTACAAGAAACCTGAGTCCAGCTTCCTCATCCTCCTGTCTCACCTCTAAAAAGACGCTCGCCCTCTGTCACGCTGCCTGTCATTTTCCTCTATATTTTACATACATTTTTCATTATCAAATAAAATGTTTCCAGGGGTAGAGTAATGTTGACCAAGTTTTGTCTGCATGCTGTGACTTTGACCCTCATAGCATATTATAATACTGTCATCTCGGTCATAGTTAAAAGTCATGCTAGCAGCATTGCCCGAGGGATGGCAATGTTGGTTGGTCGCTACACCACTTTGTACATGAATCAAACAACTAATCAGCTGTGATGAAATTTGGTACAGAAATTCACGGTGCCCAGTTGTGAAATCCCAAAGCCTTTGATGATCTCCTGACTTTTTATCTAAAGCCATCATCAGGTGACAATTTTAATTTGTCTAATACTTTGGTTTATGACCAAATACCAGACAACTTTATCATTTATTTATTTATTTATTTCGTTCATGCCGTTTTACAACATTTTGTTCGGCTTTCTTTTTTCCGACCAGCAATAAACACATATACATATACATACATTTCCATGAACGAAAAAAAAGGAACAGAATGAAGAAAAATCTTGTATTACCTGTCGCTTTATGACATCAGCTTCAGTCGTACTTTGGGTTTAGTGCTAATTAGCAAATGTTAGCATGCTAAACACTAAATGTAAACATCCAAATGTTAACATTGTCATTGTGAGTATGTTTGCATGCTGATGTTAGCATTTAGCCCAAAGCACAGGCTCTCCGAGCTGCAAGCATGGATTAAGACTATTAGTCTTGCGCTGGGTTAGCTGGTTTTGGGCTTGTGTTCCCCGCAATTTATTGTGAGGATGTTATATTGTGTGTGTGTGTGTGCATCACTAGACTGTGCATTGTTAAGTGGATGTAAAATACATAACATGCATTTGGCCCAAGCCCCTATCTGATGCAGTAATCATAATGGGTTTGTATGTGGCATGCTTTCAATCCACCAATTAACGTGTATGTGTGTGTGTAGCTGTCAATCTCAAGGTAGTAGAGATTGCAGATCCTGCATTCAGTGATCGTATGCAATCTCCATTATGAGACGTGTGTGTGTGTGTGTGTGTGTGTGTGTGTGCCATTAAATGAGCCTGTTTGAGTTGCTCTGCTCAGGTGATCTCCTTTATTAGTCTTGTGTCGCTGAGTGCGTCTGCTGAAAGCGTGTTGTCAGTGATTGGCACGAAGATGAAGAGACTATCCCCCTCACTCTCAAGCTCCCTCCCCTGTGTCCCTCTGTTTCACTCTCTATCATCCCTCCATCTCTCTCCATCTTCTGTTATTCCCAATAACTATCTTTCTCTCTCATTTTCTCTTTTCTAGTTCTTTTTAATTCCTACTCTTTGCTTTTAGTTCTTTTCTTCTTTCGCATGCTTTCCTCAGTTCCGAATGGTCTTCTTCTGTCCATCTCTGCCTCTTTACATTTTCACTTCTTCTCGTTCAGCATTTTTTCGCCAATTATGTAATCTGCAGTTAATTCATCAGCAGTTCCTTGATGCATCTGTCTCCCTTTCCCTCCTTACCTTTGCCCAGCTCCCTCTCCTCTTTCTCCACCTACTCCATCTCTGTCATCTGCCCTCTATTCATTACTAGTTCACTCAGTCAACAGACCACATCAGCCAGACAGCAGATACATATCACCATATCAAATAGATCTCTTTGTGTGCCTCTATACAAGTTTTGGTGACCAACAACATTCACTGTGTGAGTATCTGATGAGCAGGAAGGAACTTTTGAACTTTCCTGTGTGCCCACAGTATTTCTTTATCCTCTTATCTCAGTCTGCAGTTAGATGATACCAACATCTGCTGGTGTTGTTATTGCTGTGCAGCCTGCAGACAGTTTAGAGTTTTGTCATGCTCACTGCCCCTGGGGATACGTGAGACAGATTTCTGCTCAGATCCTATCTTAGGTCAAGACTATTAGTTCTTCCAACTCCAATTAGCAGAAAAAAACTGGATCTGTTAACAGTAACTGACATAAATGATCAAGAGCTTTCTTGTCTTTTTGATAACCTAAAAGAAATAATGTACACATGGTTAAATGCCTGTATTAAATATTTTAGTGTTCATTTTGCAGTCATAAAAAAATGATTATGTGTATGCAGATGAAGGATATTAAGCAAATAGCAAAAGAAAGACAAAAATGATCGTTTGCCTTTCTTTCTTTTGTTATTTGCTATCTATCCTCTATCGGCTCTGTGGTGTTTGGCTGTTAACCCCTGACACTAGCCTGTATGTATTATATATTGGTTAGAGAGCAGGCCAGGGCGGGGTTGACCCTTTGTGATATATTTAGAGTGGCCCCCGATGAATGTTTTATCTATGCTGCGTAGGCACAACACAGAGCAGTCATTAAACATTCATATCTGCCACTGAGATGACCTCCTGGAATATCAGCCCGTCATCAATGAATTAACATTAGGCCATAAATGAGCTAACATCAGCTGTTTATGTAATGCCATCACACCTCACACCTGTAAGCCCATGGTACTCCTTGCACTTCCACTGACAGGGCAGAAATGTATGTATCTGTTTGTGTTTTTTGATGAGGAGACTTTTTTTTTGTTATAAATGATGATATTTAAATAGATTCCTAATGGTCACTGTCATATCATGAAACAGATTGAACATTTAGAGGCTTTTGGCAGTCTCAACAAGAAGAAAATTACAAGAAATAATTGGTGCTTTTCTTGTCTTTTTTGCTCTAAATCAGGCTCTAATATATACACTCTGTGGGGTGGTTTCTGATTTAGGTGGTCACTTAAGTGGAAGGTTTCTGTAAATTAATCAGTTATTCTTCAGTTTGCTGGAGTACAACACATATTAATTATCAATTTTAAATCCTTGCTTTATTGCAATAATAATATAAGTTGTGAAGTCCTAATTTGTGTCTTCCTGCGTTAAATGTGCACATTGGTGTGTAGCTATACTGTTGAATGCTTGTATGGACATTTTTAGCATACAGCACTCTCAGCTGTGGCCCATGCTGCTACTGCTGTTGTGTGTGTTTTGGCTCTGCGTGGCTTTGCCTCTCAGACACAGTTTAGCAACAGCTCAGCCAGCCTGCATTATTCATGCAGGAGCGAGCCTGAAGATAGGGTTACCCCGAGGCAGTATAGCTGGTGCGTTAAGGTGCCCATTGTAAATATAACTAGGGATACACTCACTCTGATGCACATACACACACAGACACACAATACATATGCTCATATCTGCATGCACATGCACTAAGGACATGAACGAACAGAGGTCGGATGAAGCCGAGGTAACCAGAGAGAGATGCAAAAGGTTGCAGGAGGTCACAAAGGCAAGCTGACGTGGACGTGGGAGGATACAACCACAAATGCAACACACACATACTCACTCTGAGACAAAGAGGAGGACACCCCTGAAGGCCGAGACTCACACAGACACATGCACATCAGCTCTCCTTGTTAGAGGGACATCCTGCCAAAGTTGGTGCGGCGGCCAAGATGAGGATTCACTGCCGGACTCACAGGACGTACTAACAATAGGAGACACACAAAAGACTACACTGCCACTCTGTCACTGGGATAGCAGGGTCTTTTATTCATCATGTGACCCTAAGAAGTTACTTACAAACCTAAAGAGAAGAACAAGACCAGGAATTAACAAGTATTTTTTGCTATGGTGGGTGGACTGACTGGAGAGACAACCAGTAAGATACTTTTAAAATTTATACGCATCTGCTTTTAAAAAAACCAAAACTTAACACTCCTTGACGTAAATCCATCTCTTTTTACACACACAGAGAAAACTGTTTTTTTTGTTGCTGAAGCTTGAAGACGTACTGTAATGCGACCGAGTGCTGATGGCTGAGATTCCGACTCCATTACTAGATCGTATTTTGGCAGACTGTGGTTTCTGTTTGTCTCGGTGTGCATTATAGAACAACTGACTTGGGACAGAGTGTGTCACAGTGTGTGTTTCTGGGGTGTCACAGGGATATATCAGATGAAGGAAAAAGGAGAGAAGATGTGAAAAAAATTGGGAATCAGAGGATGTTGCTACAATTTGGATTCTTCTTCTCAAGAGTACATATCATCATTGACATTGATACTGACCTGATTTAGCACATTTTGGGAACACATTTGTGTTCTTCTTCATCTTGTTTAGAATGATGTGAGATAGGAGACATCATGCCACCTAAAAAAGGTGACCCAAAATCAGCTGCCAAGAAAGGCAAGTCAGAGGAGCCAAAGAAGGGAGGAAAGGATGATAAAAAGGGCGGTAAAGATGACAAAAAAGAAGAGAAGAAAGATGACAAGAAAGGGGGGAAGAAACCTGAGGAGCCACCAGCTAAGGGGAAAGGAAAGGATGATGGGAAGAAGGGAAAGGGAAAAAAACCTGTCAGCGAGTCAGAGGAGGAGTCAGAGGAAGAGTCAGAGGAGATGTCTACTGATGAAGAAGAGGAAGATGACAGTGAAGAAGAGGTAGTCACTAAAAAGCCAGCAAAGGTAGATAAAGGAAAAGGAAAAACAGCTCTAAAAGGTGCATCTAAGGCCATGGCTGTAAAGGGGTTTAAGCCTCCTCCTAAACACTCACCTGTTGATGAGGAGGAAGAGAAGGGGGGGGGGCAGGTGAAGAAAGGGATGGGTGCAATAAACCTGAAAAAGATGAGTGATGTTAACATCAAAGGAGCCTCTAAGGCCATGATGGGGTTTGCTGCAGAGGGACAGAAAAAGAACACAGGTGGAGCAAAAGCAGAGAAGGCAGACCCTAGGTCCCACCTCAAAGGAGCCTCCAAAGCCCTCACAGGCCTCACAGGGAAGTCCTCTCCTTTTAGCTTTCCTTCTAAACAACAGCAGCCAGAGAAAGCAAAACCAAAGAGAAACCTTAAAAGCACCTCCCGTCTCTTCCTACGACTCTCCAAGAAAAACAAGCCCTCGGCTGGTGGTAAACCATTACTGGGGGCCAGCAAGCTATTTGCTGGGTTTGGGGCTAAATCACCTTCCGCTGACAAAAAGCCAGGTCTGTCTGGCTTCAGCTTGTTTAATAAAAAAGATGGTGCTGCAAAAGAAACCCCACCACCTAAAAAGACATTAAATCTATCCAGTTTAGGAGGCAAGGGGAAAATGGCAACAGAGGCAAAGGGACTGGGAGGGAAATTCAAAGGAATGTTTGGGAAAAAGAAAGCAGGATCATCATTTAAGGATAAAAGCTGGATGGTAGGAAGGATAGCTGCAGCAACTAACTGGTTGACAGGGAGGTTCCTAACTGCTAAGGGCCAAGGTCGGCTGGGGGCACCGGCACGAGGACGGGAACGGAAACACCTGTCATTTGCTAACAGGAACACTAGAGGAAGACAGACACATCCTTACGATGAAGCCTATGAGTATGATGATGATGAGTATGGATATGAGGAAGATTACCATGACAGGTGGAGACAAAGAGGCTTCATGAGACAACCCATGACCTATGACCCATATGACCCATATGGAGAAGAAATGGATTACTATGATGATGATGATGAGTGGGAAGATGAATATGGTTACTATGATGATGAGGACAACTTTTATTATGATGATGAGTTTTACTATGATGATGACGTGGATTACTACAGTTACCCATATGAATGTTATGATGATGAGTATGAAGAGTACTATGGTGATGAAGGGATGGAGTATTACTATGGTGAAGATGGAATGCTGTATGCAATGGAGCCAGAGCCATATGGTTACTATGAAAGTGCCATGGATGACCCATATGACCCTGAGCTGTATGGCGAATACTTTGACCACAATATAGGTATCTATGGGATGTCAGACCCATATAGCATGATGAGTGGTGGTTATAATGTTGTGTCAAGCCTATATAATGACCCAATGCTGGGATATACAGACCCTGCTGCTATTTCTAACCCCTATCAGCAACCTTTCTATATGGATGCTGGGCTGCATCCAGCTGAGACAGGACAGCTATATGGGCAGGAGCAACTGTCTTACTCTCTCACTGAGCCATTTTCAGCAGAGCAGTTCAGGGTCCCCAGACCCCAGGTTAGGCTATTTGGAAAAGACAGACTAGACGTGGAAACCTTTCCACCTCCTCCTCTTCATTCTCATGCCTCCTCTCCAATGTTTCCCCCTCCCTCCCCGGGTCATACCCTCAACAATCTGGCAATTATGTCAGATATGCAATATGAGCAGTCCCTCCCCACATACCTTCCTACACAGCCCTACCACCCCACTGTCATGAACCAACAAACCCCCGTTCTTACCAGACAAACCCCCTCGCCCACACCTCAGATCATTCAACAGGAAAACTTCTCTCTGCCTCAGCCTTCTCACCCTCCTTTCTCTGTTTTTCCAAGTCGCTTGTCCCAATCTCCCCTACCACCACAATTGGCTCCCCAAATGTACCAACCATCCCTACCCCAAGACCCTCAAATGTTCCAGATGGGGCAAATGTCACCAATATTCCCACAAAGACAACCACAGATGTCTCAACTGATGCCTTCACCTATGCATTCACCAGTGGCCTCACCTAGGCCAGTGCGACGAATGAGTCCAATTCCATCCCCTCAGCTGTCATTGAGGCCAGGATCAGCTAGGGCATTGGCACCTCCTTCTCCTCGCTTCTCACCACATCACATGGACTTCCAAACAGACATCCAGACAGACCCCCACCTCTCCCTTCGCTTCAATCGGAGAGGGCTCACTAACCGGGCTTCAATGACAGGCCAAAGGCCAACTTCTGTACTTGACAGGCAGAGACCACCCAGCCCACCAGCTTCTCCACCACACCACAGGAGAGGGATGTTAGCTAGATCTCAGCCATCCCTGACCAGAGGACGGGGGAGAATTGGGCTGGGCAGGGCTCCATCAACTGTTCGACCCCAGTCCCCACTTTCTAGCCCCCTAGCTTCACCCCGGGGATCACTGAGGAAGAGATCAAGCCCACCACCTTCCCCAAGACTCTCTTTCAGACAGAAACCCCCTCCAGAGGCAGTGCCTCTGCCATCTACCAGACCGCATTTGTTCAAAGGTAGAAAACAAACGTCCAAGATGAGACGTTCTCCCTCTCCTCCCCTACCATCCCAGCAAAGACAGAGTCCCCCTCTACATGACAGACCTCAGTCTCCCCCCCAATCCTTCCGCCCAACCTCCCCCCATCGTCCTACCTCTCCTTCCCCATCAGGCATCAGTCGCCCCCTTCCCACCCGTTCATCCACTCGCAGGCTGAGAGGTGGTACTGGAGGTCGAACCCATGTGCCCATGGGGGCTGTGAAACCCTCCCCAGCCAACCCCTATTTGCAGAGACGCAGTAGACATGGACCCCCTGTCACTCAGCACGTAGCGCCATTCAGGTCCTCTATCCATAGTGGCCCAGCTCCTCCCTCAGGTCAGATGGGGGGTGTAGCTGGTTCAACTATGTTAGCCAGGACAGGCTCCCGGCCTACAGGGTTAAGGGAGTCAACGCGACATGGCACTCCTCAAGGAGGCTTCCACAGACCTGTAGGTAGAGGCCAGCCGCTAGTCCGAATGCCCAGAAACCAGCCCTCTCTTCAATCTAGGCAGTCATTCAGAGCTCCTCACCCTGTGCCTCCTGTCTCTCCACAGCCTTCTTTGAAACACAGTGGCCCTATATCCCCCCAGCCATCAGTTCGTAGGCTGCAGAGTAGACCTCCTTCTCCACAACCGCTGCAGCGTCAATCTCCCCTTCCCTCCCGTTCAGCTTCTCCCATGCACCATATATCTCACCCACCGTCCCCCTTTCCACACAGGGCTATGAGTCCCCAGAGTTTAGGGCCAACATCTTTTCAACCTACAGGACCTCACCCCAGCCTTTCTCCTGGTACTCTCCCACCATCTCACAGTATCACCCAGTATAACTACACAATGATGGAGCCAGGGCCATCCCCAATGCTTACAAATGCTTTACCAAACCCCCAGCTTATAGGTGCTCCCTTTCCTCCCTCTCCTATCCATTCCTCCATCCCTTACTCAACCACTGCTTACTCTTCTCCTTTACAGAGATCCTCCTCACCCCAAACACAGTATGAAGTCCACTCTCAAAACCTCCCTCAAACTGCACCCTCATCACCTTATCTGGGACACAGGCCCCAGAACCCTTATCTGCAGAACGCCAGCATCACTACACCTTTACAAAGAAGCCCTTCCCCCATATCCATTGAGCAGGGCGACATATCAGCTGATGTACAGGTGAGCCAGGGGTTGGGCCCATATTCCACTCTTGGTCTATCCAATGCTTTGACACAGAACTCCCACCTGCGCAGTGCCTCCTACTCATCTCCTCTATTACGCAATGCCAACCTCTATACAACTGTCCTTTCACCCCCACAAGTAGCAGTCCCTCCTGCCCCCTCTGTACCTTCCTCCCCACACTTGTCTTCTGCTATGCTTACCTCCCAGCTACGCTATGCTTCCTTTACCTCACCCCTTCAGCGGCACGTCTCTCCCACTTCTCTTGCCTCTCCTGTCCCTCCACCCACCACACCTCAACAAGGTATGGTCAGAGGTTCCTCCTCACTTTTCTCTGGTGGACTGAGGACCTCCCAAATCCAGGGATCCATGTTCAGGCTTCCAAGTGGCACTTTGACAATGTCTCGGGGACCTCTTGAGCCTCCACCTACCACTGATGTTGGAGGTGGTGTCAGTGGTGGTGGGAGGGGGTCACCCTCCATGCTCTCCAATGCTCTGCAGAACTCAAGCCTACGTCAGGCCACCTATAGACTACCTGATGGCTCATTTGTCACCAGAACTGAACCTGTTGAACCTTCCTTAGGTCCATCACCCCTCTCGTCTTCTATGCTGTCCTCTGCCTTGCTCAATCCAAGTTTGCGACAGGCCACATATCGATTGCCTGATGGCACTCTTGTCACCAGGACAGAGCCCACACCTGGACCCTCCCCTTCCTCATCTATGCTTTCTTCTGCACTTTTGAACCCCAATTTACGTAAAGCCACATACAGGCTGCCAGATGGAACTTTGGTTACAAGAAACGAGCCAGCACCAGAACCTGTCAGCCCTTCCTCCTCTATGCTCTCCTCTGCTCTTCTCAATCCTAATGTTCGCAAGGCCTCTTATAGATTACCAGACGGTTCCATTATAAAACATCCAGACGAGGAGACCCAGAATGCTGAGACTACAGTCTCATCACCGGGGTTATCCAGCGCCCTAATGAATGCTAACCTGCGTAAGGCAAAGTTTCAGCTCCCAGATGGATCAGCATTATTTTCACGAAACCAAACCCAAGCTCCCACCTCTGGCTCCTCTGGTCCTCTCCTTTCTGGTGCCATGCTAAACACAAACCTCCGTGGTGCCTCCTACAGACTCCCAAGCACATCACTATTAAGGCAGCCTGGTTCCGCTGATACCTCTGAGTCACGCTCCCTTGACCTTTCAAAGGCTCTCCGCAACCAGAACCTCCGGTCTGCCACCTACCGTTTGCCAGATGGAACTCTGATGACCCCCTCTCAACCAACTACTGCACCCCGCACACTTGACTTGTCTAATGCTTTGTCTAGGAACCCAAACCTTCGTGGGGCAAAGTACCGTCTCCCCGATGGTAATATCATGACACGACTTGGTGTCCCTAGCACCCCAGAACCTCGCACACTTAACCTCTCTGGTGCCTTGCAGAACCCTCATCTCAGGGGTGCCTCTTTCCGCCTACCTTCCTCATATGCTGTAGTGTCACCCCAGGTCCAGGGGTCCGGCCCTGAACAGCACTGGGCACAGGGCCCCGGGGTTGAAGGCTTGGGACTACAGCAAGATATGGATGTGTGGGGTGCAGAGAGGGTTCTACCTCACGGGACAGTGCAAAACCTCAATAAGTGGTCCATGTATAGAGATGGGGAGCTCCTTGATCCCTACAGCCTGATGGGCCAATTACATGTGGGGGATGAACCAGGGGAGTGGAATCTCAGCAGGGAGGGGGAACCACAGGGGCACTGGTTTGACAAGGTAAAAGTTTTGAATACATGACACACACTACAAGTAGACATAATAGCTAATGGTGGCCACAATATTCTGTGTCTTTATGTTTATGTTATCTTGTAGTTCACATGAAATACTGGGGAGAAAACCTGGCATAATAGTGGAGCTGAATGGCGGAGGGATGGTAGCTTAATTATATGTAGATGGTGTTTGAAAGAGCATGATATATAATTAGTATAGTTAGTGGGCACAATAAGCTAATAAGGTAAAATGTTTATAGCACATTTGGTGAGAGAAGGGCAAAAGGGGACACTGGGGTTAATCAAGATTAGAATCATCCGAAAGCAAGAGAATTTATATTTCCATGTAAGTGAGCGCCTGTATTGACACATGAGCCGATTGTGCTAAGGGCTTCATGTCCTCATTTTTGAGTGTATATGTGCATGTTTTAGATGTACTCAATCAGAAGCCTGCCCACCATGGCTCACCGGGAGCAACGTGAGGAAGATGGAGTGGAAGATATGACACAGCTAGAGTAAGTAAAAATATCACACACACCTGAGTTAATTCTTGGCAGAGAGATACCTATAATGTGAAGTGCAACAGTAAAATGTGTAAAACAAAAGATACTTTTTTACTTCACCATTTTATTTATCATGATTTAATAATCTGCAGTTTAGAGAATGAATGCTACTGCACGTCTTTTACTAAGAGGGCAGTCTTACACACCAACAATCATTTTTGTAATTTTTGGGTGTCAAGACGGGTTCTTGAAATTGAGCAGTGTATCTGTGCAGGAATGGGACATACATATGGATTGATCAAAGAGAAAGAGAAGGCCAATTCCTTAATGAAGAAAGGCCAGATTTGAATTCAGCACAGTGCAAATATGCAAAAATGATCTGGATGGTGGAGTGAAAGCAAAAGTTCACTGTTATTCTAAATACCTTTGTCTTATTGCCTCTGTCTAGGGAGATGCATGAAGGGGCTGTTCTGCTTAACCTGAGGAAAAGATTTGAGAGGGAGCTTATTTATGCAAGTATCTGAGCAACACGTACATTCAAAATGCAACCATCTACATATAACCATTATACTAAAGAAAATGTCTTCAATCTAGTATACATTTAAAGTCAAATCATTTTATTTTGAGTTTGTGATGATTTTACAAGCCTATTTATTTATGTCCCTGTGTCTTTTTTATTTTCCTCTCTCTCCTTATTCCTTGTTTACTTTCAGACATACATAGGTAGTATACTGGTGTCTGTGAACCCCTATAAGATGTACAACATCTATGGGACGGACATGGTGCTGCTGTACAAGGGTCATGCTCTTGGAGAGAACCCTCCGTAAGTCCTGGTCCATCTGAAACTGTGAGGACAAAAAATTAAAAAACAAACTGAGCACTAGAGTTGTCAATACCTTTACACTTAAAAAACACCAAAATTGAGGCTTATCTGTACTATAAATTATTACAAATTATCATGATCTATTTTTAAGCTTTTTGTTAGCTCAATTCATTGCTTTTATCTCTTTAGCTATCTGATAGCTTCTTGATGCAGCTATTCTTTCTCCTTCAGGCATTTGTTTGCCATAGCAAACGCTGCTTATTCCAAAATGATGGATGCCAAACACAACCAGGTCATAATAATCAGGTAAATTCTATTCATCATATGTGCCTGAGAAATGTCTGTACTATTGATCATAAAGTACACCAGATAGACATTTAGACAGATACAAAGATAGTTTTACATACAAATCCTGCATACTGCAGCAACATATTTTTCGTTTCATGCCACTCGTAACCTTTGTGCACACAGTGTCCATTAAGCTTCTTGGACAGTTAGGTTTCCATCTCCAGTTGGATTAGTGTTTGTAAATTCATGAGTGTCTGTCTGTGGTTTTCTGGGCAGCAAACTTAAGACAGAGCCATCCTTCACTCCTCTCAAGCTCTGTCTATCTGTCACAGGCGCCTCACTCCATGTCATGACTTATCTCCTGGAGGAGCAAACAAACAACCACAAACACACACACTTAGTTAGCACATTAACACCTAACTCAGATATTAAAGCATAGACACATATATAGTATTTCCACACACTTGCACATAGGTGTGTGCTTTTAGATATTCCCAAAAACAATGATAGGAAATACAAAAAATGTCTACACATTTACCCACTCACACACATGTGGAACACTCTAGCCGTTTTCGGAAGGAGACACCTGTAAAGAAAGCCCAGCCAGGTCTGTGCCAGGAGCAGATGATGTTTCCAAGGTGTGTGTGTCCATGTGCACGTGTGCAAACGCTGTGTTGTGTGTGAGCCACTGAGTGCAGGATGAGGGGTAACTGAGGTCTGGTGTACAGTGACCAGTAATGGCCCGTTTTTTAGCTAACCAGTCCGTGAGTTGAAACCTTATGCTGGAATGTGGTCAAGGTGCCGGTGTCCCTAAATACCACACACACCTGCCCCCCTTTGCCAAGCTTACATAATAGTGGTATTTAGCACTAAGCTGTTGGCAGTGGTAAAGCACAGTGTGTGTGTGTGTGTGTGTGTGTGTGTGTGTGTGTAGGTGAGAGTGTGTGTGAGTGTGCATGTGTGTGCACGCGTAAGATCGTTTCAGGTGGTTTAATGCAAAAGTGACCTTACCTAATGCAAGATTAGCCTGGTCTCACATCACTTTGTCAATTAAGTCAAACTCACCACAAGCACCAGTAGGGAGGTGAGAAGGATCAAATAATGGATGCTCTAAGTGATTAATAAAAGCTGTGTGCATTGGTGCTCAAAGTGCGGATAATGTTCACTCTTTGGCCATTGTGAGTTTCCACGTTTAGCAAATGGGATATTACAGCCCACTATGCCAAATGAGAAAGTTCATCCTGTGTACCATTTAAGAATACTAAACACTAGCACATCCAAAAAATGTATGTGCTGTATGTGCAGATACAGTTTCTGCGATTGTCATTTCAAAATTTGTCTGTTGTTTTATGGTTTAAATGAGAAAACAACACAAACTGTGAGTCAAATTCTGATTTTGTGTGCAGCTGTCTTGGCTACTCTGACATCCACCTTGCGATGTAATCAACTATCATTTGAACAGTTTCTATTGGTTCTATTTTGTAGGTTTGTTTTTTGTATTTCACACAGCCAGAGAGACTTGTGAGCCAAAATAGTTGATTTTGTGCATGTGACTGACCTTATCTTCAGGTATCAGGAATGTAAAGTAAAATGCCCACTTTTGTCTGTTTATCTGTAATATTTTAGTCTACAAATAAAGGTTTCAAAAGCACCATGCGTGTAGGAATTTGGGAGAGATTTCAGCAGGGGGGCTGTCATGGGTGTGGTACATTTTCTATTGTTGGTATCTGAAACTTGTGTGGAAATAATATCATTGCAATATTAACAATAGCATCCATATGATCAAGATCATTTTGATCTGCTGTTGACATGGTCAAAACTACAAAACTGGAAAAAAAATTCTTAAACACGTGGGCTGATTGCTATAAAGCAAAATCTTGTGAGCTGGTCTTTAATAATGTAGATGTTTTCACAGAGCAGAAGTATTTATTGAAACTCGGCAGAGGAGGAAATGGCATCAAGTAGCACTACAAAATGAGAACACAGTGCAATGCCAAATCAAATCTGTAGGATACTTCTTGACATGGGATATTTCTCCTTCCTAGACCTTGTGTTGGAGCATCACAGGCTGTAACCTTTGGCTTAATTTAGCTCAGCAAATGATCCTAACGTGACCTGGGAAAACCTTTGTGATAGTACACTTAAAGAAGGACAATTCCTTTACAGTTACCTCTCACTTTAAATATGCTACTTCGTTTTCTGCGTCTTTAATATAGCCAGTTATGTTCAGCAGCTCCTCTAAACATTTAGCTGAGGTAAAGACACACTGCCAGGATACTGAGGTAGAAATCCATATACATATATCTGTATCCGTCAAATGTATCATATTTTTCATATTTGAACCACAACTGAACAATTACTCCTCAAGCAGTTTTGAAAAGCATACTTTATTAGGCAGAAATTGTTTAGACATCTGAAGCAGAGGACTGGGACAACACAATATATATACTGCATCAGCTTCTGAGTCATAGTGATGGGTGTTACCTCTGTCCGCTGAGTATGTGTTACTGTGTTTCAGTGGGGAGAGCGGGTCTGGGAAAACAGAGGCCACCAAACTAGTCCTCCGCTACCTAACAGCAATACACCACAAAAGCAATCTTGCACAACAGGTACGAACTCACAGGGCTAGTGCTGCCAGCAGATTTGGACACACACACACACACACACACACACACACACACACACACACACACACACACACACACACACACACACACACAC
>JAPMOB010240122.1:6888-20975 GCA_029875015.1 Lepomis gibbosus | reverse complement strand
TGGCCTTTTATTGTGGCCAGCCTAAGGCACACCTGTGCAATACCCATGCTGTCTGATCAGCATCTTGATATGCCACACCTCTGAGGTGGATGGATTATCTCGGCAAAGAAGAAGTGCTCATTAACACAGATTTTGACAGATTTGTGAACAATATTTGAGAGAAATAGGCCTTTTGTGTACATATAGTAAGTTTTAGATCTTTGAGTTCAGCTCATGACGAATGGGGGCAAAAACAAAGGTGTTGTGTTTATAATTTTCTTCAGTGTAATTTAATATAACTCTGTTAATACAGTCCTGCTCCCCGTGGCTGCAGATACAATTTAGGGCGCAAAGCAAAATCTGCAAGTGCAGCAATGAAATAAACTGGGGAGTAACTAAGATACAGTATAAACTGTGATACAAGTGTGAAGAATAAAATGGACATTTTTGCAGGCCACTGATGTCTCTTGAAATAAAAGCCTGTAAAGTGTTTAAATACCCAACCTCATCTGTCCATCTCATCTGCCATTCATAAAGCTAAGGTCAGATAAAAAGTCTTTTGGCGTCAAGCTGCTTTTAATATCCCTTCTGACATGGCATTTGTTTCCCTGGAGACAGGTCCTCAAAGCCCACCGTTTAAACAAAGCCGCATGGATGAATAAAGTCCTTTTTTATTTCCTCAGGGAGCCTGGGCTAATTTTAGCAGTCAAAAGACAGCAGTGGCAGATGATATTGTGAAGTGACTGATGGGAACATATCTTAAGAGCTTTGCTAAACAAATTGACATGAAAAGTCCTCTTTATTTAAAAGGGGCAATGGTTCACTCCTCTCTATACTATGATTTTGACCAGAGCCCCATAATTGATGAGCCTCTACAGAAGGAGTGTGCCAAACACATCATTTCAATATCTCCTAAAAACCTCCATAGTTAAAGAGGGTGTCCTCATCATTTTCAAATCCTGCTTCCTTCCGCCCTGTGACACAGAGGTGAGACAAGTGCTAATGGGTACATTAAATGCAATAAGGAGCCACAAGTTAGAGATGGTCCTAAAATAAAATCTTAACAACCCCCTTTTTTTCTCTTTTTAAATATATACAAATGAAGCCCATGAGTTTACCTAATTTTACTGCAAATGACATTTTTGCGGCACAATTGCTTCCAGGGGAAATAATGTGCTAAGGACATCAAAACCAATAGGAAGACTTTACAGTCAATTACACAAAGATTAATATAGCAAAAGGACTTGTCAAACACACGAGTAATCACTCATATTGGATGCTTTTCATCATTGGGTCGTTGCTGTGATCCTGATATTGTGCATGCTGGCTACAAGAACAAGAGTCACTGTTCTAACAAGTTGCACTCGTGTTTTTCCGGCTGTGACAAGTCAGAATGTTTGACAAACATCTTTTCTGCTGCTCAGGACCCAGATACCTTGCAGTCAACTAAACAGAGACCACACTACACCTAGGTTGCAATTAACAAGAAACACAAGTATTGTGTCTGTCTCTCAATGCTATACAACATAACATACTAAACATGGTTTGCAGTGTGTATTTTGTTTATACTGGAAAACCACAAGCCATACTCCAAACCTCAGTATGCATACTACCAAATCCTTGATATTTGAGTATGCCAATGATGATGGAGCACTACTGTCCCACAATACAATGGACAATGCAGAGTAGATACTAACAGCGTTAAAATTCTAAAATGGGGTTTTCATGGCAGACATTTTGACTTGACATAGCAGGAAAAGCACAGGTGTAACTAATGAGATTAACGGGTCCATTCTGGTAACTGTCATTCCAGTGATTTGGCGTAAACTATACCAGTACCCTGGAACTGTGTATTCATTCTATAACAAAGCAACATGTCTGCTGTAAAAACATGCCACTGCTGAGAAGTACTGTATCCAACTGTAACCTGCAAAATCCAGCATGCACATACACTAGAAATGCACATACTCAACAGAGGAAATGAGATACTGGGGGAAAGTAAGCAAGACCACCACACATAAAAATGTTAACATTTATTGCTGTTTCTGAATACCGCACTGAAAGCAAAAGCATTCAGAGTATACACAGAAATTATACAATAATATATGGTTTCACAAAGGCAGTGAACACATACTGTATTACAATCTACAAAAATCTACTTTACAGAAATTTAAAATTCTAAATATCAAAAAGTACAGCTGCAGAAACAGGTGCAGAACTGGAACCAGAAACTGCTCTGGATATCGGTCGGTGAGACAACATGGTGACATCACAATACAAAGAAAGCAGAAGTCACCTTTGTACTTACAGCTGGTTTTGGAAACTACAACTGGCAGACGAAACAAAAACATACTCCAAAATAACTCCTTGAATTTAATTGATCATATAAATTATGGTGGTTTTATGCATCCAAAAAATATTAATTTTACAGAAGACTCCTCTACAAGGTAGCATGTCATAGTATTGTTCAGTGGGATTGGTAGTGTATCATTGCAAAAATATGTTTAAAATAATATAAGGGCGCAATGGGAAAAAAAATTAGTCTCCCATCTCACAAGGATGAAGAAATTTTAAAACAATGCATGTTCTCAACTGCCTGGTAGATCTTGGTGGAGTAACAACATAGAGGTGGTGAGGTGCTAAGTTCAGGTCATTGCTTGCCTTAAGAACATTTTTACATGAGCTTAAGTCAGGAACAGAAACGGTGGATGCAGCTCATATCTTCAACTAATTCATAATAAGGGGCCGGTCAGGCTATGTTCTGACCCTGGTGGTGTGGTACAATGGGCTTAAAGGGTACAAAACATAGACTACCAATCTTGTCACGTCCAAATGGCTGGAATGAATGAAACAAGAACCAGACCACACAGCATTCGAACAACACTGTGGCCCACAAAAAAAAAGAAAGAAGAAATCCAGCCAAGAAACAAGGCAGCTGAAACCAACCCTTTTAAGAGAAACTTAAAAGCAGAGGATAAGAAGATCATTAAAATATTCCAGTTTAAAAAAAAAACAAAACTTCAAATGAAAGTGTGTTTGTATGCCCACGTCAATGCCAGGTAGCCATTTTGGAGGAGTGTCCAAAAGCGGGACGAGGCGTTTGTCTTGTATGCGAGGTGCAGTTATCCTCACTCCCAGTGACAGTCAAGCTGGATTCAAGGACAAGCTGGTTTATGGTCACACATGGCTGCAAAGGAGGCCTTCAGTCTAGTCCTGCTCCATGGGCTCCTCAGTGGTCCCAGTGTTCAAGATGGCACTTTCCATGGCGCCCTCTGTAGGAGCTTCAGTTGTACTGCTGGAGGGAGTGAGAGCTACGTCTTCTCGGGCTGCTTCTGCACTCTCCTCTATGCTACAGTTGCTACCACTGCTACTGCTGCTGCTGCTGCTGCTGCTGACTGGGTCACTGTTGCTCTCCTCACTGTCCCTGCTGGTCTCGGGGCTCTCCAGGACACCTGCAGGTGCCTGCTGCTCCGTCTGATCCATGTCACTACCTTCCTCCTGGGAGCCACATGGCACCTCCCTCTCAGCTGGCTCAGCCTCCTGACCTGGGCCTGCACACACTTCGGCCTGGGTGCTGCTTGTTGGTTCTGTGGNGGATAATAGATGATAAACATCAAATAGCATGTTTCTTGAGACTGTGTAACCACCCTCAATTTTTTCAGACACGTTAGGACAGATGGCCACAATAAAAGGCCATTTTTGGGTAGCCTTTTGTTGTGGGCAGCCTAAGGCACACCTGTGCAATACCCATGCTGTCTGATCAGCATCATGATATGCCACACCTATGAGGTGGATGGATTATCTCAGCAAAGGAGAAGTGCTCACTAACACAGATTTTGACAGATTGTTAACAATACTTGAGAGACATAAGCCTTTTGTGTACATAGAGAAAGATCTTTGAGTTCAGCTCATGATGAATGGGGGCAAAAACAAAAGTGTTTATAATTTCGTTCAGTGTATGTGGGCTGCGTTCGCCTATAAACAGTTCTTTGGGTAGCTTTAAAAGAATTAATAAGGGATTCACTATATACACAACAATATATTATTATTGTTATTATGACAATTCTTCCTGCAGCACCAGCTATGCTTGAGGGTAGTTCAAAATCGCCAAATAAACGTCCTCATTATGTGAACATTACATCGTCACCGGCTTGTAAAGGAGGACCTTGAGGAGAGACCAAAGATGTAAATGGCAGTTTGCATCATCGTGGATGTCCATTTCAAAAGATGACCTGTCACGTGGGATTTCTCTGTCCTTTTGTTTATTTCCAGTTTACATGGAAACCGCCAAACTTTCTGTAAATGGTCTAAAAGTTGAACTGAAACGTCACAACAATCTGAAAATGTCATAAAAAAAAAAAAAAAATTCAAAAAAAATGTATGTGGAGGCATTGTGGCACACACAGCAAATATAATAATGTAGCACTAGACGAAATTACAAAGCGGCTTTCGAAAAATCTTTTTTCTCGCAACTTGCTGCTAACAAGCTAAAGCAATGTTGCTCAAGCTACAGTACCTTCGGTGGTTCACCCATGGGAAAGATTTTGATGCACATTTAAGAACTGGGGAAATAATTAAAGAGCTACTGAAAAATCTAAATATGCGGATATGATTTTTTTTCCCCAGACAAAATGGTGTACAAAACTGTCATACAGATCGGATATTTTCACCACCAATTCATTAGGTGGACGTAGCCGTAACTAATGTCTTCTAATTCAACAGTCCTGTAATAAATCCTCCATTCATGAAAGGTTTTAATGCTCCATTTTCTTTGACTGTTCCAGAGAGATGCTGAATCACTTGTATGATCAATTTGGAAGCTGCACTTAGTGGTGCTGCTGGGGCTGTACTGCATTATACAGAGGTAGTTCTGTTATTATGCCTACCCACATTGACATAAATGGGGTGGACAAAACAGTAGAAACACCTGTTGGTATAATGCAATATCATTCAACAGCACCACCAAGTGCCGCTTCCAAAATGATTAATCAGCACGTCAACAAAAACAGAACATTAATTCATACAACACTATAGCAGACTGCACTAGTTTTAGCTTGGTGTATCAAATAAACTAGTAATTGAGTGTAACATGCAGCCAATAGAGTCACAGTCTGAACTCAACTTTTGAAGAATGTGTAGTCTTTACAGCCCATATCATAGTTTCCCCGCAGTAATGCAAGAGACATCACATAAAAACAAACTACCGAGTAACACACGGCACGTAAAAAACCCTACCTTGGTCTTCAGCGGCAGCAGCACTGCTGGAGGCTTCACTCTCCTTGCTATACCCGACTTTCTCCTCTTCGTCTTCCTCTTGGACCATGGCTTCTGCCTCTTTTGAGAGGCAGGCAGCATGTAAAGGCCTCATTGTGTCCACCTCCTGCTCTTCCTCGTCATCCTCCTCATCTTCCTCTTCTTCTTCATCCTTACTAAACTTAAGTCTCTTCACCTCTTGCTGCTCGGCTTCCATGTCCTCTTCTGCGTCTTCTGGGTGTTTATTCTTCACTGAACTCCCCGGGGAACCTCCTGACGCAGAAACCTCACTGACAAACAAATAAGCAGGATATGATGTGATTCCAGTGGGTTTATGGGAAATAGGTTTTCTAGATGCGTTATAGCTTCTGACATACCTGGAGTCTTTGTCGCCTTCTTGCTCTTCTTTGTTTTCTGTGCTGTCTGGCAGACCATTAGCTGCTAGTGAGTTAGCCAGAGAAAACTTTGGTCGGCTTAGTGGCCGGGGAGTTCCAGGACCATTCACTTTCCTAGTAAAAAGCCAACAGAGTGAAAAAAAGCATTTGTATGATAATGACAAATATTAGCTGTTATAATTTAATTGTTGAGGATTTTAGGATCAAGGACTAAATGTGTCCCCAACACAACCTCTCTGTAAAAGCAGAAGTGTTCCCAGGAAGCATCACTCCATTCACTCTATTAACGGCACTGCATCCATTTTTCCTGCAAAAATTCAGAAAAACAAATCACGAAACTCTTAATCCAGTAGAAAACATAATTCCCCAAACTTTATATTAAGTTATTGTGTAGTTATCATACAAAGTGTTTTATTTGGACAGCATACGTACTCTGAGGTTGGGTGAACACAACTGACCACCATTACATTCTAGAGGAAAACAAGAACTCCAAATGAGTGAAAGCAAGTGGCAAGAGGTTAACAACTTAAGAAATAAAAATAACAAACGCAAAACAAAAGAACAAAACAGCCATGGCGCTTAGGACTTACTTTCTCCACCCCCCGAAGAAACTTATCTGTTCCTGTGTAGTTCCTCTTGGGTTCTGTGAGCAGCTCACATAAGCGCTGGATCGTAAATGGAATTCTAAAATCAAGAGAAAAAAAACACAGTACCAGAATCAATATTTAGTAAATGTAAAAATGTCATTCTTCTATAGAAATTTGCTTAAACATTTCGTTTCAGCCTTTAATTTTGTCAGTTTGGTAAGAACTCAGGGACAGGGGGAGCCTATTAAACATCAGAAAGGTAAAATTGTCCATCACAAGTTCCCAGAAGCTCAAATGTTCAAATGTCTTGTTTTGTCCAACTAACACTCCATTACCTAAAAATATTCAGTTTGCCATCATTTATGACAAAGAAAGGCAGCAAATGCGCACTTTGGAAAAGCTGGAACCAGGGATTTTTTTGGCAGTTTTGCTAAAATAAATGACTCCTGTTACTGGTCAATTTTCTGTCCAACCAATAAACTAATCATTTTGGCTCTATTACTTTAAAAGAGTAAATTACTGTCCATCCACCCTTTAAAAAACACCTCCAACATTTATGATCCTTTACACATCCTTTTACCTGTTCATGCTTGGTGTAGAGGTTGTCACAGGTATTCTCGGTTCCTAGTAACCAAGACCGGACCCTGGACCCGAGGTGAGCTGGGTCCAAACTATATTTAGTGTTACTGGGTCAGCTCCCGTTCTATTGCAGAGGGTCTTGGGTCTGTGTATCAACACGTCTAATACAGGGATGGATCTGAGCACACTCACAATCATGTCTTATCTTGTGTTGCATCATAATCATTGCAATAGGAAAAAAAAGTGAACTGTGAAATACAGGGCAACATTTTATGTTTTGCTACTCTTCATCTTTCATTTGTTACTGACCCACCATGCCGCTGCTAGTGTTAGTGTTCTTTCTATTTGGGTCTGTTTGAACAGCCTTCACTTTGGGTCGCCTCTATTTTAGACCAGGTGACTGTTCTCAAGTCCCATTGGATGGGGTGTCGTTATTTTAAAATTAATATATGCACATCGGGTTCAAGTTCCATAAGTCCATTCTGGATCAAGTCCAAAATGTTGAACCTATTAAGACCTCTTGTCTTAAGTTTCCTAAAATTTCAAACCAACACTCCTGACAGAGACCTGGGCTGTGTCTAAAATCACTTCCTCGTTCACTCACTCGCTACTCCCTATATAATATACACCCAATGGTTTACAGTGAGCTTAAGTAGGGCTGTCGCGTGAAGTAATTTCCTCCGCGGTAATATGTTCGGGTTCAACAGTGCAGTATGATCGCATTTTTAATCAATGAAGTAATTTAAACTGCGTAGCGAACCGCTAACAGCAGCTTTACGGTGAGAGTCGATGCTAGTCAACAACATTGCAAGGCAAACTCATTTTTTGTAGTTTGACTGTTTTTCCACACGTAGCGTTAATTATATATATCTTCAAGGCATGTCTATCAAGTCAATATACATACCACAGCAATTTGCGCGCACGTGCGCACACAGAGCACTGTGCTGTAGTAATGTTATAGCTAAGTTTCCACAGAAAGCAACATGAAAAACAGCTGCAGGCATTAGACACACTACACTCGTTAGTAAACTTCAAATGAGGCTTACAGTTTCTCTCGACTGACCCTCAGTATCACAACATTAGACCAACATCGCTGAGCCGCTAGCCACATTAGCCGTGCAATATGCTAAATCCAAGTTAGCGAACATTTACAATACACGACAAAACAACACAAAACATGGTGTTGGAGTCATGATAAGTTTATTCCAATTAAGTCACTAAATTATAGTAAAACAAGATGATTTGAACAAACTTTTGACTATGGATTTTGATGTAGGAAACTGCTGAAATAACTATTGTCAGTAAAAATGATTACCTCAACTCCTCCTCACTAGGTCATTTCACAGGTATAATGAGGCGCTGGGTGACAGCTTGGGAAGTTCCTTTTGTTTAAGTTAGAGAGGACTGAAACAGATTAGTGACCACATTGTGAAGATTATTTGGAGAGTTTAAGTTTATAGGTTTTGTAGAAAGTCAACCAGAGAATTTGTTTTTTGACATAATAAATCTTGTATTTGAATGAAATAGAAAGATCTTCGCGAGTTCTTTTATACCCACGAGTCACTATAATCCTCAAAAAAGGCATCTGAGGGACAACAAAATAATTGAAATAGACGCCAGGACACATGGCAACACTTAAAGCTTTTAAGTTGGAAATCAGGTCACGTGTAGCACATGGCAATCCATCCTTGAACAGTTACAGAGCTTGTTACGATTGTGAAACTTTTCAAGCACTAATTTATTAATTTAACACACACTGACAAGTAAATTATGAACATTGCGGTTGTTGCGGTGCTTGCCATCCTCCGTGGTAGGCTTGACCAATAGCGCAGTATTTCAATTTTGCGGTAATCGCGACAGCCCTAAGCTTAAGTAAATTGAGATTTATGACACTTACAATTCATCATTATTTTGCACAACCACTGACAGGTGTTAAGCATCAGTAATTCTGGCATCTATAATATACAACGCATTGTACTGTAGGCTATTTAGTGGTTCAACTGCAGGAATATTGCAGGGCATTTGACACTTAGAATTCAGACACTCAAAAAATGGGGGTAAATATATAGTGCACGACATAGTAAATTGGGAGTGATTTCAGATACATTCCTGGTCTTTAGCCCACACAGAGAAAAAAAAAACAACAAAAAAAGAAGAGTACATTACTCCAGCAACATCGAATATACACAGATTTAAACGATGTAATCAGCGGAGCCAGATCTTGCCATATAATCTGAGTCACAATGAAAAGCCTTACAAAGTGCACTACTAATGTGCAAAAACTGACAAAATCCGCAGTACAATAGCATTTTACAGTCAACACGGGACATAATAATTATGTTGTAGTCTACAGATATTTGGCAGCAAACAAGGTGAGCTAGAGGACACCTACCCATTGTATCCGTTCACAATCTTCAAGATTCTCTCCTTCATATCTTCAAATGGAATGGACTCCACGTTGGGATTTGCAGGACCTCTTTGTTCAGGTGCGGAGGCTTTAAAGTCATCCATCACCTTCTCCAATTTAAACAGGAAGTAGTTCTTAAATTGAGACCACTGAACCCTAGAGGAAAATAGTGAGCAGAATAAGGCTCAGCTCATCAAAACACATTAGCATACAGGGAAAATTGGCAAAATTGGGCAAACGAATACTATGGATAGTAACTACATACTATTCTAACATTTTATTTAAGAAGAGACAAAATAATTATATAATTACACTGAAAAAATATGTATATACTGTCAAAAAATTATCAATTATCAATTCTATAAAAACATGTATGAATACTTTTATAGTGAGTTTAAAAATTTCAAAAAAGAAATAATTAAGTGTGTGTTGTAGTAGGAGAGAGGGGGGGATGTCAGGCCTGCAACGTTCACTTACATGGTCTCTCCAGTCTTGGCAATGTGACATAGAAACTGTTCCAGAAGAGGACATGCCTCCTTCTTTGCGGTCTTATCGAAATCTGAGGGCGAGAAAATAAACCACGGGTGAATATTATGACTGACAACGCGTTCCGCACTAGCTCGACCTGAGATTCAGAGAACATGCTTTTATTTAACCTAGCTTAACCTGCAGTTGTGATATCCATGCTTATAGCACAGTTGTTTGGCTACCTACTTTAGGTAACTAACGTTAAATGTAGCTCGTTAGCAAGGCTCCGACTACACTTTGGCGGAAGACAGTAACATTGTCTAATTAACATTAGCTATTTACATAACGTAGCGGGCTAGTGGGCGCTATCTGTCTAGCTAGGTCGCTTGCTAGCTATAACGTCAACTAGCTTAAGTTTAGCGCACTGGCTAGCATGTAAAGTTAGCCGCAACCGCGTAGCCGGCAGACAGTAGTCTACCGATAGCCGGTGACACCGGCCAGTTACTTCATCTAAGCCAAAAATATATGTCAACAAGTTGTCAGATACTAAAGGCAAATGCATGTACGTCCGGAAGTTACTAACGGATAAAGAAAAAACATTATATTTTAGTGAGTTTTCTTGTCTGGCTAACGAATTGGACAGGCAGCTAACTATTTCCGTGAAACCGCTTGTTAGCTTGTCCTGAGTAGCAGCTAGCTAGCTAGCAATATTAGCTTGTGAGATACAATCGGTTTCTTTTTCTAAACTTACAATTACGAAAGCGCACATATAACACACATGCTCTCCACGAACACAACAAGTATCGAAATAAAGTGAAGTGACCTCTGAGCGCCTCTTGAAGCGAGTCAATTTCCATCACGTCGTTGCCCTCTGTCAGTCTTGTGGATGTAGAAAGCAGACTGGTGGCTAGCTGCTGCTGCTAAGCTACGATCTCACAGGCAAGGAGGAGGGAGTATTTTAATATGGCGCCGTGAGGTCACTGCCTGCTCAGCAACAGACATAGCACTGCACTGGGCACTCTGAGCAACAGAGACATATGAAATAACTACCTATAAAATAATACTTGATAATAACCAAATATAATAAAACGAATAATTATTATATAGCAATGCATCAATTATGAGGTATAATGAAATACATAGATGTGAGATATGAGTAATGTTATCATTTAATCTACACATATCCTCTGCATGTTACCACATCTGTAGCCTACACTACTGTGCTCCCTCCCACATCTGCCTATCTGTGATAATGTAAACTGAAATGAAACTGGGACTACATTGGTTTGAAAGCAAAGCCTTATGGGACAGAATAAGGGGACTCCCTGGCTGTTATCATTTTCCTCAAACATTAAAACAAACTCCTCAATCCACATGTAAAGATCACCTGAATCTTACACCCTTACCTTTCTAGGACTCTGTAATTATGTCTTTCTTACAATGTTCCCACATCTCCCCTGGTTAACCTTTAATAGGTTTGAATTGACTTTTTGTTTTGTCTCTTTGTAATTTCCCACCATCCCGTTTTATTTTATGTTATTACAATTGTAATTAAAGCAAAAAAGTTGTTCTCTAAATAGGGGTGGCCCGTGGCAGTTCAATAAGTTTGATAAAAAATAAAAATTAAACAAAAGTTTAAAAACAACTATCAGCCACTGGCAAAGTACAAACAGGTAAGTTCCGTTAAAGCACACTTTTAAAACAACTAGCACATTATTTTGGTATCAAACCAAACTAAATCTAACTCTAGCTTGTGTCAAGGTAAAACTTTACTATTGTGAGACAGCATTTACCTTTACTATTGGTCAAGCATCAACATAAAATGTGTCTTACCTCACTGTACAATCAATATACACTTGTGAGAATCATTTGTAACTTGGTATATTTCAATCCTCAGAAATTACATATATGTGTAGGTGAGACTCAGTACATTGCATTGATTTATTTAGAAACACAGCTTGACTGTACAGCCATTTTCAGTTTCCAGTTTGAATGATATATTTAGATCATTACATCACATGAGTAATGCTGCTAAAAAGCATATGACCCATGTGTTCACAACAGACCATACATCAGATTACGAACTATGATACTGTCTCAAAACACATACAGATACCACTTATTATCTTGTAATAGTAAACATGGCAGGCATGAATATTTATATGGCACATACAGTTGCAATCAAAATCATTCAGCCCCCTTAACCTGGCAAGACATTCTAGTGATGTGAATAAAAATCAATGTTAACATGTCAACTAAGGCCTTGGTGAACAGAAAGTTTAATAATACATTTTAGGAACATAATGTTGAGCTTACTAATAGCACTAAAGATAAATAAAATATTCTCCAAAAGGCCCATAAACAAAATCATTTATCTCCAAAGTCAATATTTTGTCGGGCATTCCTTTAACCTTTTTGGCCTCCACTAAACATTTCTGGTAGTTTCTCACAAGCTTCTGCTAACACCTCTCTTTTGGACTTTCATCCCATTCCTCATGTGCAAAAGCTTCCAGCTCACTTATATTCTTTGGTTTCCGTGCTGCCACTCCGTTCTTCCTTTCTACAAATCCCACCAAAGATTTTTAAAGGGATTCTAATCCGGGGACTTAGATGGCCACTCAAGGACCCTCCAGGAATGACCCCTGAACCAAACTTTGCATGCTTGCATGGTTCTCATATGATTGCAACTGTAATCAGCTGTAGTATGTTACTATTTTTAAATGCTTTTGGTTTTGATTCACTAGAGACCGACAGACTAATGTGGACGTGTTGTGTGCAAACACCAATCCAGTCCTAATATCATTCTGAAAGTGCATTTTAACATTCGGTGTGTAACATAAAGGTCCACATTTCCTCTGTTGTGCTGTATTTAATACTGTCAGTGGCATTTGGCAACTGCAGAACAGACCAGAACTCTTCTCATTCACACAGGCTCACATTTCAAGTTATTTGCTGGTAAAGCATTCACATGATTTAGAGGAGTGGTTTACGTATCTACAACTTCAAGTAGTAAAGCCCAAAGTTGACTTTGTTTAGTCTTCTATACCATATTCATGATGAAAAATAAATGTAGATACTTTGTTAAATGCTCGGTTGACACACACACACACAAACACACTCTCACACAGTATGCCTTAAATGTTGCTTTTAGCCTACACTTGAGATAAGGAGCTGATATTTTCATAATTCTCAACAAAAAAAAATACATGCAGTCTTTTTTTGTTCACTGTAGCTTTCCAACATACTCATGCATTTCACCACTGTACATAACTGGGATGTGAAAAGTTTAAGACAGCAATAAGGCAAACCTATTCTACGGCATCACTGACCAGCACTGTATGCTTCTCTGTATACATAGGCTTATTACCCATCCCATCACTAGAGGATCACAATGTTCATAAGGTCATTCCAGGAAGTGTTCTGTGTTGAGTACACTGCAAACATAGAGCCGACAGTTCAATCTGAGAGACACTGGTATGACACATAATCCACAGAAAGAAGGTCCTTTGGGTTTTAAGATAAACCAGTGAATCAAACATCTGTTATTTGTGCGGTCTGACGTGTCGGATCACTTTCTCCTCAAACACCTTCCTCATGGTCTTTTCTATCTGCTTGAGGAAGACTTGAGGAATCCGACCACACAGGGTGTTGACTGTGTCCAAGAACTTGGTCTGGATTGGGAAGAACAGCGACTGGAACATGTTGTCCTCAAAGGGAAACTGCAGGAACAGAGACATTGTCCTGTGTCAGTTCTGATCCTCAAGCTGTTTCAGTTAGATCGTTTTTTTTTCCTAATGGAACATATCACAGACCGAGTGGTATTTACAAATTCCGTCAACAGGGGTGTGGTGAGGTGGTGGTGTTCTGTATTAATCATAAATTATGACCCAGCCCGTCTTTAAGAGGCTTATCTCAGCGGAGCAGGGGGGGAAACTGACTCTGCTGTCGGAGAAAACAAATTCTAAATTTAAAAGCTGACCCAGATTGTTTAATGCAAGCAAGAGAGAATTTGTATCACAGAGAAAATACTCAAAGCTCTCTGAACTGAAGTTGTTAAAGGACGATACAGAAATATGCTTCTTTGCACTACCTAGAGATAGTTGAAAGGATATCAACAACTTTTCAGTTGTTGGGATTTGTATATTTTTAAATTTTGAATAGTTAAATATTTCTAATTTTAAATAGGGCTGGGCCAGCAGTTCCCCCCGCTGCTTACAGTCTTTATGCTCAGCTAGGCCAAATATGTGACTATTTATAGGTATATATGGTTTGTATAAATTTGAAAGACTATGTATGGAATTTACCTGTATAGGTGTCATGTTTGTTTGTTGTAATCACATAATACTTTATTATGTGATTTATTACTCTAAATAACTTGGCCTTCTATTTAATAAATCCCTAACAAATCATATACTAAGT
>JAPMOB010240121.1:11155-25868 GCA_029875015.1 Lepomis gibbosus | reverse complement strand
TAATTATTTTTAGAATACAGTAATATATAACCGCTTATAAAAGGAATAAATATTGTAGTAACTCACAGGAGACGTATGTACATGGAGTAGATTTATTTTGCTTCTGGCGATAGAACTGTGCAGCTATGTGCACATGACTCAGATTTTAAACCTAATATTGGATACTATGTTGGATACTAGATTTCAAGATTGGGAAGCTAAAGAAATAAAAGCTCAATGCCGGGTAGTAAGTAGGTAGGTAAAGAGTAGTAGGTAAAGACGGAACACTGCTTAGTTTTGAAATACTTATAGAAAATTACTTATAAAACTTATGAAAACAAAACTTTTATCGCATCTGTACATGTTTTGTAGAATTGTTCAGAAAAGTATATAATTCAGATACTATTGGCAAAATGATCTTGTACATGTATAAAGATCTGACACAAATTAAAACACATTCAACCTTCCATATTAAAACTAAATGGGAGACAGAAGGAAGAATAATTATATCTGAGGAAGAATGGGCAACAATATTGAGATATCAATGGAAGCGTAACAGTTCCCAGAAATGGAGGGAGTTCAGTTGGAAAAGCTAGATAAGGTACTTTTTTACACCCTCTCAGAAGTCCCGCTCTGATGGTAGAATCCTAAAAGCAAACCCTAGAGAGTAAAACCATATTCTTTGGATATATACCTCAAGAATGGTTGAAAAAAGATAAATATTTAATGAATGTATCACTGGTGGAAAGTAAAAAGACACCCCAGGAAATGGTTATCTCAGGAAAGCCCATGCATGGATGGAAATAACAATGGACATCTATAAAATGGAGAGGATAAAAGCATTTGTTAATCATAATTTTGAAAATTTTGAAAAAATGGGTTTACTATGTAACACCCCATAACATAATAACCCAATAACTGTCTGTACATAGTCTCTTTGGTTTTGTTCTGGGTTTTTTTGTTTCCTCTTTATTTGTTATTGAAAGTTCAGTGTGTAAATTATAGTGGCATCTACTGGTGAGAGTTGAGAATTGCACCCCACTCCCCTACCTAAGTGAGTTGCATAGTTACTGTGTCTGAGACAGGATAAAAGGTGCTTCTGTGAGATAGCAGAGAGTTGCCAGTCAAGAAATCAGGATTCTTTAGATTGATATATTAAGAATTTATATTTACTTCATTATTCAGGAAAACCACATGTTACTGTGAACATTATTGTTAGTTGTTCATTAAACAACAGCCACATAAAGAAATGAAGTGTTACATGATGTCTCATATTCCTGTAATACATTATTTTACTGTACTGTAATCATACTTTTTGTTACATCTTGGGATGGCTGGCTCATCTAAACTAACAAACAAAAATGACATCTCAAAAATTATCACATCTACTGCATAAAGTATGATCACTGACAGATAACAAGTAAGCCTCACTGTTTCTGCACCACAGTCCGTTATAAACCACATAATACAAAGTTTACAAATGCATTGTCAGGGCAGGATCAAGGCTCCTCTTGGTTTGCTTAATTAATTAGATAAGCAATCTGCAAATCTTACCAAAATGTCTTTTTTAATATTTTGAAATACAACAGAAACACAAAGTAGTATTGACTCCCATAATTTCGGCTTGTGGTAAAATGGTGCAAGGTTTTTAATGGGCATTTAGCATGTGAAACTATAAATTACACATTTGTGTGCACAGTGGTGAAGCACTATCCAAAAAAAATGTTTTCTAATGCAATTCAGAAAGTATTTATTATTGGTCACTTGGTAGGCAAATGGTCTTGTTGTGTGTCACTATTAGCAGTAAAAATAAATACTCCACCAGGGCAGTATTCAACAGAAGTTTAGCTGCTGATCTGAGCTTCCTTGCTGTTACCGTTTTATTGTCAATAATATTCATCAGCGGTTTGTCTCAGGAAGGTAAGGCACATTTCTGTCCACGTTGCAAAGCCAAAGAGAGTGCTAGAGAATAACTACATTAAATTACAATCCAAATATATTTTTCTACCAGGGCAGTAAAAGTGTAGCTGGCTGATTAGTGATGTGAACTTTCATGCTGGAAGCTACCATTTTATTGCCAATTAGATTAGTGATCAGCTGATTGTCTCATGAATGTAACTGACAAAGCCAAAACAGAGCGCTGGAGAGAGAGTAACTACATGAAACGAATCCAACTTCATATTTTACACCACAAGCCAAAGCACAGCGCTGAATAACTACATGAAATTAATCCAACTACGTGTTTTTTCTACCAGAGCAGTGAAAGTTTAGCAGGCTGATCGCTTCCATGCTGTAAGCTAACATTACCATTTTATTGCCAATTACTGATCAGCTGATTGTCTCACTAAGCCAAACCACAGCACTGGAGAATAACAAGGCTACATGAAATTAATCCAACTACATATTTTACACCACTGACCGGGGAAACGTGTCACTTCTCTGTGATTATGGCCAGCTAAAGCTATCAAACAACAGCTTTCATTTGCATTGCTAAAGTCCATCTAACTTTATTACCTGTCCAGAAGAAAACCGACAACTTAAGCTCCACTTTGAAAACATCTGTCCCACATCAGAGCCTTCCATCTCGGAAAATCCAAACCAATTATGTCCGTAATTTTTTGCCATCCGTCAGCTTTCTGTATCTGTCCCGACTCAGTCTCTCTTCATGCTTCACAAAAACATGAATAGAGGATATGTGGATACAATTTTTGGAATACATTGTATGGAAAGTTGAGACTACAGTTAAATACTGATAACAAATAATTACAAAAAAGAAATAGCTGGTGGTATTGCTGCTGCTGTCCGCTAACAGTATTCAGAGTGTTTGCAAATCATAACTTGTTGAATTAAGAAGGAAAGTGCAACTACATGCATGTTGGATTTTCAATGCGCAAGCAGCAGAATGCTACTCGATATTGAGTATATATAAATGCATAAATGGCAGGGGTAAACAAGGTCAGAGCTGAACTGTAATCACAGCAATGTGACAAACACTTACTGCTTCTGCTCTATGTGATTGCTTTGTCTTTACTGGGGCCATTCAGCTTCTACCTAAGTATCAGAGTAATACTGGAAAGCTCCTCCACAATGTTAGCCTTATTAAGTGTTTGTCTGCAGACTCATTAGTCACAGCAGACAGACGCATTATTACTGGCAGTTAATGAACTGACTCAAGCCGTTCATTATATTTGAATGCACGTAAGAATTGTGCTACTTTTTAATCACCACTGTAAAGGCAATGTGGATCAATGTGAATATTTTTTGAAACGCTATATGAAACAAATATCTGTTATTCATGACTGACAGAGGCTAGAATGTGTTAATAGGGCATGTATAGTTTTCAGTGGCCTCTAGCAGTGATGCTTCAGATTGCAACACTACCTTTTCAAGCACAGTCAAGCTAATAAGAGAGCACTCGGCATCGATCAAAACAGAGACCAACACACTGGAAAATGCTGGAAACTTCCACTGCAACGTTACAGTAATATTTTTCACAGCTTGACTTTGAACTAATCCATGCACTTTAGTATAACAGTTTGACCATAGTAAATAACACTATGTTGTTGTCCTGCACTGTTATATTGAATGTTAGGAATCAAACAACTCCAGATCTACCCCAATATAATGCTAATAGAACATTTTGACATATTATCAGTGGTACATAGGATAATATAGATTGCGTTAGCTGATGTAGTAATATGGCATGCAGCAACTATAATATTTTGCATTAAGGTCAGAAAATTGTCGGCATTAGCTGGCAATGTTACATTATCTCCCTTGAGCCAACTAAACACAAAATCACAATATATTTCCAATGATTTGCAGTAATGCTGCTGTCCAATAGGATGAAAGCCTGAAAGATCTGATTTAAAAACAAAAAGTTCATATGGCGCGTGATGCCTTTCCGATGTTGACTGGAAAGTTGATCCTATTCTCGTTTGATCTGATGAGCTTCAGCACAATAAACTTTTTTGTTATGTTTTGTTGTGGAGTCTCATACTACATCACAACAATCAATGTCTCACTGTGGAAATAAGTGAAGGTTTAGGTTGTGCCCCTGTAATTTGCAGAGATATTAAGAACTAGGACATCAGACATACTGTCACATTTAAAGCGATTTTCTTTGACATTTCTAAGCAATCAAGTTGTTACTCATCTTCTTGACAAGCCGTATCGAAACATATAGCAAGCATGAGGAACTCACTCACTTGGTGGTAAAATTAGAAATTGTGCATACATTTGCATAAATGTTTCCTTAAAACCCTTTTGTTTTGTACTTTCCCTGCAGTGAGTGATGGCCTATATTCCTCTACTGATTGCAATCTGGACTAACTGTTACAGTGAGAATGTTAATGGATTGGCTTTAATTCACTGATAATTCAGTTAGGATCTGATTTGTAAGTATTCAATCTGGTCGAACACTAATAAGAAGATTAACTGACAATGTTATTGACAGTATTATTCAAATGTCAATATGCTATGAATATCAATATCTATGAATTTGTGGAGTGCTACAGTGTCAGGCAGGATAAGCTTCTTAATTTGTTTCAGATTCACAAACCGCAGCGAGAGTTTTTTTTTCAGTATTAAACTATTAGTATTATCCATCATTCACTCTTTCACTAACTCTTCTCTCAAGAGACTCATAAATGTATTTTTCTTGCTATTTTATTGATTTTGATCCAACATAACTGATCATTGGGGAGACACTTAAGACTCCACAGTCTTTCTACTTCTATAAGCAATTCAACTGCATCTCCCCCAATTTTCCTCATAACCAACAAGATTCAACATCCAAAGATTTTCTATGATTGACAGAGATGGAAAATGTCAATGTAAGAAAAATCAACAGATGAAAGAATTTGTATGGTTCAAAGCAAGACGAAAGAAGGTAGGATGCGTCCCTCTCCTGGTAGGAGTTGAATGTGTTTTTGTTCAGTTTCACATTAGTAGTTAGTTTCACTTCAGTCGTCTATGATATGATTTTTATGATGTACAATGCTCTGTTTTTCTGCTACACACAAACTGTGAAGATCAAGAGCTCTATATTTTGATGTGCATAAAATAACATCTCCCCCTTGAAGATCAGATGTTGCGCAGTCAAAATTTGTGTTGTGAACTTGTAAAACCTTTCACATAACTGGATTCCACAGGGCTTACATGTGTACATTTATATAGAGAAACACTTCAATTACAGTTAAACCCTAAAAAAGCCATTACTGTGTAGTCAAAAATACGTACATTTAAGAAATGTCACAGCAGACGCTGATGAAAGACCTCTAGTGCAGGTACAGATACAGATATTTTATTTGTAACATTAAACTGTTTTTTTTTCTTCTTAATTTTGGCAATACATGTACACATTACAGTATTTATTTAAGTGTATTTATCTCAGTATTTAGTGAACATCAGTTGGATCAACAACAGCTGTTCTGTTGGTCTTCTCTATTTCTCTACCGGTTGAGAAGGCTTATATATATTGAGTCTTATCCCATCATTATCCCAACCTTTCCATACAATTATTTTGACTCTTATTGCCGTATTAATACAAATATTTTTATAATAAATTTTGTGAGTGATTGTTTTTCTCGTGTTATCATTTATTTGTGAGTTTGATAAATTCCTCTGTGGAACTGCTCCATATTACACTACCTTCTTAGTAAATCTGGAGTGACATCTTTCTATCTCATACTTAACCTGGAAGTTCTTCCAGATGTGTAGCACCAGTAAATGGACATTGCTTAGATCCACTGTTGTAACAAGTATAGTCTGATAGTAAATACATTTCTATTATATTGCCAGCTGTGAGGAGGATGTTCCCAAACTTTCAGACCAAACCCAATGCATCAAACCAAAGGATAAGTACTTCTCCCTGAACCTTCTTCCTCTTAGTTATCATGCAGGAGCGGGAGAGGGTGCTGAGCTTTCACAGCCTCTGTGTTTTAATTAAAGCACACAGCCAGGTAAAGCACAGTGTATAAATATGGGCTATGTCTATATAAAAAGCCTTTAATGGACAAAGTATTGACAATGTCAATGGAAAAATCAAGTGACCCAGAGTGTGGACAAACAACAAGCCTCCCAGAGGAGAACATCAGGCCAGTAACACAGCCTCAGAAGAGAATTGTGATGAAGGGAAACTGATGGACTTGAAGTGTTTTTGTTCTTGAGGCTTGTAATTACAGCCCAGAGAGCCAGGGAATAATTATGTGGGCTCTGTCACTGAATGATAGAGGGGTAGGTGGAGAAAATGAAAGTCACAGATGTCATCCAACTCTCAAAGAGAATGGATGAAAGAAAAGTGGACCGTTTCTTATATTTTCTTCTTAGAAATAAAAAGAAACAAAGAGCGAGGCATTGCTTCCTTCCCTTTATCTCTGAGCTGCTTTAATCTTTTCCTGTTCATTTGTCTGTTTCTTCCACTTTTTTGCTACTCCGACTTTTATATCATTCTCTCACTTCCAATGGCCTCTCTGCCTTCCTCTCCCTCCTCCCCATCTGCCAGTGTTCCAGGCTACTCAGGGCAATTACAATTTAAAATGACAAAATGGAGATCATCGCCATGTCACAAGATCAAGTGAAATGAAATGGCCCATGAAAAAAGCAGACGTATGCCAGTGTGCAGTTGTCTGGGTGTGTGTGTGGTGTGTGTGTGTGTGTGTGGACGCACTTCTGCATGCATTTACTGTACAGTGTGTGTGTCTGTGTGCATGCTCGTTGTGCATTTGTTCTGGTGTGCTTCTAACAGCGTATGACATCTGCCCACCACAGTGCGTTCTGTATCAGAGTTTCTGAGTGAATCACCCTCAGATGCAGTCAGGGGTAATGTAGTGTAACAGAAGGAAGGGTCGTCCTGGTCTGCTCATTTTCTCATCGCCATTACTCCCTACGTTCACCCGCACTCGTGATAGCAGCTGCATTTCTCTTGCAGTGATGTCAGCATTTTTTAAGTCAGTAAAATATATCTAAATCCTGCATGCACTGCTTCTTGATAGTCATGGACCCTAAGCAGGATTTTATTCTGCATCCTGCCACACTTTCGCTATATCCTCAGCTGTTGTTTCTACTTGCACACCTAAAGCCCCAGTTTGATCATACTGAGCTGTAGCATTTCCTTCAATAGCTTTCACAAAGCAGGGTAGCCAGAGTTGTCAGTGCTACACATCCTTTGTCTCAGCTTTAATTACACTATAGTCAGACAAGCCATACAGGCAGCCGCCCCCTCTAGTCTCCATGCTGATCAATAAGTGGACGGACTCCAAAGCCATTGCTGCGTGTAAAGAATACGACCAGAACTTGGTGGTGGAAAAAGAAGAAAAGCATGAAAATGGCCCTGATGGCTTCTTACAGTGTACAGAAATCTCTTCTCTGTTCATTAGTATATTTGTTCAATCACCTTTAAAACAAATTTTATCCTGTGTGAATCTGATTAGAGGAATGTGGTGTTGTTACCTCGTGCTTGTAGCAAATTAACATAAAAAAGAGCTTATTTGTTTTGCCCTTCAGCATTAGTATTCACATCACCTATCGTGTCGTTTTGTAAATGTATATGCTGTTTGCCTAACTCATCCTAAAAAGTTTTTTTCGTGTTTTTTTTGTTTTTTTTTACAGCTCCTCCAAAAAAAGCATTTCTGATATTCAGATATAAACAGAGCCACTCTGGGGATGGTGCTGAAATGAATATGGTGGCAGAGTGCACCATTACTGTACCAAGTGCTCTGACGGAAAGAGAGAGACTGGCGGGGGGTAAAGGGAGAGCGGAGTATGAAGTGAGGGAGACGGTGGACAGAGGGAGTGCTTGGATGGGTAGAGTGGAAGATTTGTGAGGATAGAGAGCAATATGGAAGAAGATGATTGGGAAAGATGGATAGGAAAAGATGAGAGACAGAAAAAAAGGAGGTGATTTAGAGACAGCAAGAGAGGGGCAGAAAGAAATAGAGCTGAAAAGCAGTGAAAGGGGGGAAGAGAGCTAAGGAGCCGGCGACAGGAATAGTATAGAGGAGGTGTCACCGTCAAGGGTGTCTCAATGAGATGCCATAAAACACTATCTTATTCTGCCTACTGTCACAGCATAGAGTAAGGGGCCTGCAAATAGAGGTTTTGAGACACACACACACACACCAAGACTCAGACACTAAAGACACACTGATCCATTAATATCTCTCCTGTGTTTATTTGCGAACATTTTTACCCTGGGTTTGCAGGTGTATTGCAGTGACACCGGTTTCCCTGCATATCATTTTGTTACAACAGGAGTGAGCAGAAACAAAATAACCACTGAACAAATTTATGTCCGAAGCAGTTTTCAGTATTTCTGTCATGGCTATTTTCCCAGGCAACGGTATGGGGCTGTATTAAAATGATCAGAGGGAAAGCAGGGTTCATTTTTATTTATTTATTTTTATCTGGGCATGGGTGCGAACCACCTGTGCTCTGTTCATTCTTTGTTCTTTTATTCACTAATAAAAATCAAGATAACTGAGTTACATTTTAAGGGTTAAATTACCATACAACATTACATTTCTTTATTAATTCTTCTCCCTCTTTTTGTTATTAATTATGAAATCATTTGTCCAATTTAGGTATATTTGTTTTTAAATATTTGGGGGAGGGTGCTGGCCAATCAGAGGATTTTGTGATAGTATTATTTAGATATGTGTTTTAGCATAAATAAATTTAGCTAAATTACTATTTAATCTGTCTGCTCGCCTTGAAGGAAAAAAACTAATACACAAGCTGTTTAAGCGGCGAATACATTTGTACAAGATCATTTGGTAAACAGTGAGTGAGGGCTAGGACTTTCCCTGATCAATCTGAAAGTGAAAGGGACTTAAAACAGGTGTGCGAACCTTGAGTCCTACATTGTGTATTTTGGCAGTTAGTCAGTTAAAACAGAGTAAAACACAAACCACACTTTTTAAAAACTCTGTGTGAACACAAGCTGGACCAGAATATCAACTGTCTCCAGGTAACACATACCATGCAAACAACTCGCTAAAGATAATGCTTATTTCTTGATTTACTAAAGGTTTGCGTGAGTAAAAATGTGTGCAAACTTGATATCACCAGCAAATTAGCACGTAAGCTGATCTACTAACGGTGTGCACGCAGAATGACGTCTTTAAAAGCGCACGATAGCACCTGTTCATTTAGTACTTTTGACTTAATGAAAATGCAATTTGGGTTGTAACATGCAAATACATTTATACAGGCAATCTGATCCACCAAGCCTAAACGCAATTTCACTTGAGTGCAACAGCCTCTGTATTTAATACGTTTGAAAGGAAGGTGCAGACCCCCAAGTCCTTACTGTGGACGGCCGGTGATTGTTCCCCCATGGCTGGATGGAGCACAATCTGCTGGCCTTTCCTCGCGTCTGGGTCATTCCAGCATAGTGTATTTGTTTCTGCTGGGATTTCCCAAAGGAGTTTTTACAGGTGTGCTTGTCCCAAGTACTTGTGCAATCTCAGGCAGGATGGGCAGGTATGTGTTTGCTACTGTTGTCATCTACGCAATAATTCTTAGTAAATCACCCATAACAGGTACTAAAATTGCATGTGCAACATTTTAGAATGCACACGCAATTTAGTACTGTTTATTCAGGATGTTAGTAAATCGGGCTGTCACTGCATGCAACGGAGGACATCAGCTGTGCATCAGTGCAGTGCAATCCTGCTCAGATACACAAACTCTCTGTGGTCAGTTTGTACTAATGAAGATATTGCAGAGCAGATCAACAGAGCCAAGAGAAAGGTCAGCTGAAGTGACACCTAATTGTTGTTTTTGAGGAGAGAGTGGAAACATGGACATGTGACAGGTTCTCGCATGGTTTGTTTCAGTGAAAGGCCCCCTTAATGACGGGTGTGTGTGTGTGTGTGTGTGTGTGTGTGTGTGTGTGTGTGTGTGTGCCAGATGTTGTTATTTGTTAATGAGAACTGTAGAAAAAAATCTTGACAGTGGTGTGTACATCTGACTACATGTCTGGAGAGAATACTCCTTAATATGGTTACACACATAATAATCTCTCAAACATAATATTTCGGAGCTTGAATATAAATAGAGATTGGTTGTGGTTATAATTGGGAGTGTGAGTAATAGCCATATGTTGGTGATGAGGGCTTTCCAGGAATCACTACGTTTGAAGGAGATGCTGCTTTTTTTATTTGGAACCATTTTATAAATAGATGAAAAAAACATAGTTACCTGCAGGCTTGTGCAACACTGTGCACTGTGTGTAGCCTGCTGAGAGTACAGTAGGAACATCACACTCTGTTTTTAAAAATCTGCTCACCTGTCATACATTCAAACCACTGCCATAGGCCAAGACATTTTTAAAATGCTGTCAGTAGTCTTTGAAAAAGTCAGCATTCTGCATTTGCTGATGTCGGGATTTCAAGAACATTAACCAGCTGTTCAGTAGATTTCAATTAAAAAGAAATGGTGAACAGCTAAACAATAGCAATTTCTTTAAACAATTAGATTCAGCTTTGACCATTATTCTGCTATTGCAACAAATTGTGGTGTTCCTAGCCATGTAAGCTGTATGATCCTCATATCTTTTCACAGAAGGAGATTTACCTCTTGTAGGTTTCTCTACTTGAACATCAATTAGATGAGAGTGCATGTTACTATGAATGGAAATTGCTGACATCTGTAGGTTTAAAACCACAGACAGAGCAGAGTGAACAAGTACACATGTAGGTGATGTATGAAAAAACTCCTATGCATTGTTTAATATTCCCCCAGGTTGTGACATGCGTGTACTGTATATGTCCATATTACATGCCACTGTTTTGTATATTTCAAAGGTTTGAAACTCAAGAGAACTTGAACTTCAACAGATCAACTGTGCGTCCTGTCCAGTTCAACTGTAGCACAATTTAGTCACTTAACTGGCAGGGCAGCAGGCAGAAGGTGGAGTTGGTAAGTGGATTGCCGGTGCCCTAAAGCCGATTTATCTGATAGATGTTTGGACCTGGTCCACTGGGCTGACCTCTGGGGCAAACTGTAAATTAGATTTTTTTTTCCAAGCATAGACTGTGTTGCTGTGTCACCTCTGTTTGTCATCCCTCCACCGCCCTCAGTAAAGGAATCACAGATACTATGAACTCCACAACAGTGAGTGTGTTACTATCATCTCCTGAGAGCAGGCATTGTCCAGGATGGTGTGATCGCATTATGCCAGAAAAGAGAAGTAGAATGCAGACCAAAGATAGGGGGACTGTTTGGGCTGTGAGTGATAGATGACGTGGCCAAGGAAATGGTCTGGAAGAGAATGCTGCGTCAAGCAGTCAACTGGCCAGGCATCGATTTAATCTTGTGCACACTGATTTGACCGTGTCACAGTGAGATTGAAAAGTCTAAGTGGATGTGGGGCTATGTTCAGTCACCTGAGCACACTACACTGATAAGCTCACAATGAACCTAAAAGTGGGCTGGAACACTGTACGAGATACAATGGGGGTAGAACATCACAAGACACTGAGCAAGACAGCTGTTTCTGGTCTGCTAACAAGCAGCTAAATCCACTGGAGTGGCTGGTCTATTGATTTCTGGTAGGGTTGGAGAAGTCACAAAGCTCATGCAATTGGATCCTTTGTATCCAATGGATTTTGACTCAGATATCTACAGAGATCCCTTTGGCTCAAAGACAATCGATTGGGCTAAAGAGATTTTTATCTAATGAATATTCTGATTGCTGTCATATGAAACAGGTGTGGTTTACTGTGTGAAGAATGTGGGTTTGAATAGGATTGGTAGATTCTAATAAAGCATGAGGATTAAACTGTGGTCTGATTATCTATAGCAGAGGGAAATTGATATTGATCCCGAGGCCATCCTGGTTTCTTCTTCTCCTCCTGTATGGTCAGCTGTACAGGCGCACAAATGTCACAAAACAATCTTTAATTAAAAAAAGATTTTGTACATGAATTACATTTAATTTGAATGATAATTTTTTTGACACTTAGCCCTCTCGCATTGCATTGTGGGATCAGTCAATGTTCAGGATTAGCCTTAATCCTGGGTATTTCGTGAATACATTCATTAATGGAGAAACATGTTCAGTATAGTAGACACACTTTTGCTGACTTACATACTTCATGATGGACGCACATGCATGAGCACACAGACACATTCTGCATCACTTGCTCTACTCAAAAAAAACAGGTCACAGTAACTGTTCACCTCTCCTGTTTGTCTGCACATTATGCATTGGTGCACACACACAGAGGCGCGCACATACACACTTGACGAGCTGCATAAACAACCACACAGGTCGACACACCGTGGACCCCTCTCTCATGTTTTTAAGATTGAGTGGCAGCCTCACCTTGACCTCTTGTGACTGCACTGTTACTCTGTATGCCACGATTGCACTCTGGGTTCCCATTAGATAGATTGGCTGGGATAATATTAATTTAAGTGCTGTGTTGTGATCATAACAAGCTCCCATTTTCCTCTAGATAGCCACTGCCACGTTTAATAACAATCGCTTATAGATCTGCTTGGCTTCCTCACACCATTTCTCATCAAATCCATTAACACATCAAATGGTTCCATTCCTAATAACTCAATAGTCACACAAGGTAGAAGCAAGAAACTATAATGTCACCTACACTGCCAAACACTTATTTGACTACATTGCTCCTGCCTCCTTTAAAAATTGGTTTCAAAATGAGCTGTTATCTATGATTAGCTAGGCTTTGCAAGGTTACATGGCATTCTAACATTGCTTAAACAGTTATTTATTCATGGGAAGAGCACACCATATCTGCTCCAGCAGCATCCTGCTTCACATTCATACAGAAACACACATGTGGGAATTGTCCCCCACAACTCAAGCCCAGTCCACTACTGTTGTTCACTGAGCAGAGGATCAGTCCAACAGGGTATTTTGTGCCGTTTGCTTTGCCCAAAGGCAACAGCAGCAGACACATAAATGAGGTGTTTCATGTATGAATGTGTGATAGAAAGAGTAAGAGGTGGTGGCTTTCTGGAATCAAGCTCCAGGCTGTCCAGGACTTCTAATTGAGATGTTATTTCTTCCGATGGTGGGCTCGAGCAGCTGGTTTATAGTGGTCTTAACCTGTTAATTAAAGTCCAGTAGGATTTCTAATGAGGAGAGAAATGTCCTTCTATGTCAAGCTGTGTGGTGGATGTTATTCTCAAAACATCCATATGGACAGCTGATGGCACAACCTCCTCCTTATGGCAGCTATAGTCTTTTAGCTAGCTTTACTCAGCATTCTCTTTCTGAAATTTCACACATTGTTGTGCTGAGATAGCAAACCTTTACAATGCATAGGTCCTTCTCAGCGGAGTAGCCCACAATACCTAAGACACTGAGCAATGAATGTGCCGTTCTCTTTTTTTTGTTTATCATGAGTATTTGTATGGTGTGCACAAATAATCAGGTTACGTAAGGTGGAATCTGGGACACTGTGTGCTGAGAATGTGCCACAAGGTGCTGAGCATGCCCCCTCGCTTGCTCACTTGCTCATTTGCTTGGTTATTGGAAGTGAAGCATCATTTGTGTGATAACAGCAGAGATTGTGTTGACATACTTTTGCCGTGTCCATCTAAGCTTGACAAATGAGGCTATTCAGCCTTAAAAGATCTCAATTCTTGTTGTTTTGCAGCTTTTTTTCTGTTTCTTTAAAGATTCATTAGGAATCCCTTGCACAGTACAGTGGGACTCTTAAGTTATTAAGTAGTAAAATGGGAAATGTTGCATTAGTAATGTATTGCACAGTGAAGTGGGACTTAATTTGCTTTGCTTGGCAGAAATCATATCCTTCTGTCACTGGACGAGCTTGTTGGATAGCAGCTGACTATATAGTATCTGACTTAAAAACAACCTTTATCTCAACTTTGTTCCCTTGTTTATTATTCATGTTATCCTGATCAAGAGCTATATACTGCAGAGCTTTTTTTGCCTGGATCACATATTGGCCATCCTCTCAGATTGCATTACTGGAGCAGTTAAAAGTAATGTTTGAAGACCTCCACTGGGAGATAAAATGCAGGACAGACTGGGCTCCAAATCTGTGCTTTGAACCAGTGGCCCTTGCTCGCTAAAGAAAATCATTGACGAGGTGAGAGAATAGCGCTTAGTGAGAGAAGAGGTGCAGGATAAAGTTATTTTCTTGCATTTTTTAGGGACCATTAGAGATCTTTGCCTTTTGATATACGCGAGGATGCTTGGAGACATGGAAAAGCACTGTACAGGTGTTTGATTGTCATGAATTTTAAATGTCAGGAGACCATTTACAGCTTCCCTGATGGGCTTTTGGCTAACCTCCATTTTCTTTAGCTCTGGAGCGAACCCATAGTGGCATTGTAGATTCTTTTGTCTTTTATTTTTTTTCAGTTTTATCATATATTCAGGAATAAATATCACAACTAAGTCATTACTTGTTAGTGCAGGATTGCGTGGATCTTTCCTGCCACTTCATTCTCCAGAGGGAAATGGAAAGTGAAGGTGATTTAGCTGAAAGAGTGAGATTGATATTGGAAGAAGTTAACACCTTCTGTATAGTAGAAAGTGTGTTTTCAAATTATAGATAAGCCTTTGAAAGTGCTCGAGGCTTTCATGAAGCCTTAAAGCTGAACTTGAAACCTCAGATAACTCTTAATCTTTACAGTAAAGCTGGAAGTCAGACTGTGGAATGATGATGATGTGCTGCAAGTACCAGTGGTGGCCTTAAACTTCTTTGTCTTGTTTCAAGAGCTA
>JAPMOB010240121.1:0-11135 GCA_029875015.1 Lepomis gibbosus | reverse complement strand
TTTGCATTAGTAATAGTATATAATTAAACTTCAATTTAAATGCCTTACTTGCACTTTCAGCATCATTGACAGCAAAATAAATTAATAATCCAAACGATTCTCAAATTAAAAACTGAAACAATGACATTTTTGCTTAACAAAGCAACATGCCTGTGCAAAATATGCATTCGATGGTTTTTTGCTTGCAACCAAACATGCAAGCAACACACGGAACGAAAGGGAAGGGCATGGTTCTTTTTTTTTCTTGTTTGCCTGCACGCGACTACTCCATGTGTCATTTTAACAGTCCCCCCCACATGGCTGCGGTCTCAAGCATGTCTGTGTTAGGTTTCACTAAGGATTCAAGAGCGGACACAGGGTGGATGTCAAAAACACTGGCAGGTTAATTTTCCAAGAGCACACAGATAACCAGATGGTTGGGAATGGGACAGAGGACTCCAGATACTGCGAGGATTGACTATGGCGTCTGGGAGTTAGTGCTGGACTGACTGACAGGCAGGCAGGCAGCAAACAGGTAGGCAGGTAGGCAGCCTTTCACGCACTGGAAACCACTAGAGCAGACAAAGAAACGTGCCGTTAGAAACAGATCGCAAAACTTCAACTAAGTTTAAAATGAGAGTTGGCCAAAGCAATATACCAAGGGGAGGTAAACTGACAAACTGGAGAAGAGTGGAGAATGAACTGGAGTATTTGACTGCATGGGTTGAGTACTTGATGAACTCCAGGTGAGAGACGCTGCAGACGGTGACGAGTCAGGAGCCGGAGCCAGACACGCCCACACACAGGACATAATAGACAAATCACTGGGCGAGTTCAATTTTAAATGTTTTACACCAACGTTTGCAACGTTTCCTAATTCAACGACATGTTTCCTTGCAACGTTGCACAACGTTCTGCAACGGGCTTGGAGGTATGTTTTCTCCCGTTTGCTGGGCATGTCTCAGGTGTTACCCAATCAGCTGACTCAAGTTTGTAGACACAACGGCGTTAAAAAGGTGGGAAAATTCAGTGCGCTTGCATACACAACAGGGTGCTCAGGGAACCACCGTTTCCGTTGGGGAAAAAAACGTTTTGCTACGTTTTGTGTGCGCTGAACTCGCCCACTGACAGAGACAGCAGGGAAGGGGAAAAACAGAAGAAACAAAAGTAAAGGGGAGTTGGCTTGGCAAAGCCTAATCATGACAGTCTGTCAATTTTGAAAGTTTATCACCGCAAAGCTACTAGCACTACTCTGTACACTTGTATTGCAATTCATATCACTTGTTACATATCAACCACTGTGTTCCATCACATCAATTTAGTGCTTTTGTGGTGTAGCAACAATCAGCTGATTTTATTTCAGAGCCTCTGGCTGTTTATATCAGATGTATTAGGAGTGATCTGCTGGATGTGCAGGCTTTTTTCCCTTTGCTTGCTTCTTCCAAGGCTTTAGTGTAATTTATTGACTTGTTTTAACCAACTCCTTTCTCATTTTCTACTTTGTGTTTTTTCAGTTCAGTTATTCAAGATTTATTGATCAAAAGTTTAAAAAATTATTCATTGTTGTTTGCTTTCAACAACCGTTTAAAAAATGTATCTTGATTTTGTTTTCCAACTCAAATTTATCAATTAACTATTTTACTCCTCCTCTCTCATTCGAATACAAATGAACTCCCAAGCTGTCGTCCTTCCTCTGATGATACTACCCATGAGGATGACCTCATTAGGATAAGAGGTGAATTTCCCAATATTTTTATAGGTTATTAGGTATATAAGGTTATTTAACCTTCTATACCTTACTTATCCATAACAGCAATAAAAATAATACCAATCATCTACCATGGCTTTTTAAACAAGGTATCGAATGAAGTACTCAATTGGTATTGGCATAACTTTAAGGGTCCTGGTTTTGGTACTGTTATCGTACTGTCATTTTAAATGATACTCAACCCTAGACATCAACATATTTATTTATAGCTGTTGTTAGCAGATGATAGAATATGCCATATGATGCCAGACAAATACAGCAGACAGTGATAAGTGTGCCAACTAACCCCACTCTTATGAAAATGAACCATAGAATTACTATAGTACACTATAAGATTTGTGTCCTTTAGTACATTTGTAGTGTTTTTCACCAGCTATTGTATTACTATAGTTTTTTCTGTGGTGCTTATTAGCTATAATAACCCTACATTTCAATAGTAATAATGTGTCTAGATCTTTGTAGTATTCTACCTAAAGTAATACTATGATGATGTTAAAGTAAGTGTATAGTATTACTATTTTAACGTGCATCTGAAAAGGTAATAGTAATACCACATAAACAATATAGTAGTAATTTCCTGAAAAACCGTCAGTCACAGTTAGGGATGCTATGAAAAGGTCCGTCTATATAATGATGAAGTTATTAGCAACAAATTGCAACAATTTGATAATGTTTTACACTACAGCCAACAGCAATCCTAAACACCAACATATCGTATGTCAAAGCAGCCACAGCAGCTACACAGTCAGCAGCAGGAAGTAATGAATGAGAACTAAAGGAAATGAAGAGGGAGAGAAAGTGGCTGGACAAGAGAGAGATGTGACCCACGACCAGTTCATCATCGTTTATAATAATGCAGGGCAGAGAGGATACAGACGTTTTATAGAGGAGAATAGCATCTGTCACTGTTAACAGAGACTCCAGTGTGCAGTGCAGTTCAGACACTCAACTGATGAACCACAGAACAGTAGAGTAACAGTTGGATTCATGATCAAAGAAGGTTTTTATATCACATCAACACTTCTGTCCATACTTGCACTGTCCCTCTCTCTCTCTCTCTGTCTCTCTGTCTCTCTCTCTCTCTCTCTCTGTGTTTTGACTTCTAGTTTGATGGCTGCAAACAGGCTCAGTGTGCTCACTTATCAGTCGCACAATCTACCATGGACAGACTATACAGGCTAAATTGGCAAGAATGAAATAGAGAATTCACCATACTATATAAATCAAGTGATTTAGTATTGCCCTTCCATAAAGTTGGGGGCCTTGCAAGAGATTTAAAAAAACTAAAGCAGCTCGCTAAGGCAGAGATATTCTGACTTTTAGTCTGTAGGATTGGTCAAGCTTTATCCTACAATTCCTATCTTACAGCTCAGTAGTGTCTTTCGTTAGACCCTCCCAGCCTGGTAAATGCTTCTGTCTTTCAAACTTAACACCCCCATTTTGTAACACAAGCTTTGAAGTCTCCAAGCATGAGCTGAAATAGCCCTGATGAAGTCACCTGGGTTATTTTATGGGCAATGTAGCGGTGAGGCTCTACCACCACTTTTATCCAGACTAAAATATGTCCACAACTATTACATTGTACATTTGTATTTGAGCAAAATTTTGCTGCAAGGATATTAACCAGGACTAGAAAATCAAACCCCGGTTTATATGGTTCCCTGTACATGCTAGATCCAATTTGAAGATTCTACTTTAACTTATGAAATATTACACAGACTTGCACCATCCTTCTTATCACCTCTAGTCACTCCATATACCTGCTACAAACACAAAATGCCGCTCTCCAGACTATTCCAGAAATAAATAAAACAATAGGTGCCAGGCCTTTTTACCCCTTAACAGGCCTGTCTTCTCTGGAATTGTCTTCTGTTGAAATTCAACACGCTAGCTTGGTTGAGTCATTCAGACGAAAACTCAAAACACATCTCACACTAGACTTCAACATCAATTAGTCTGGTTTAATAACTAGATAACGATTACCCATCTTGTATTCAGCATTGTCTGTCACACATTTTTATATATATGTGTGTTTTCATCAGTATCCATGAATGAATGTACAGGAATTTAATGTGTATATTGTGTATTGTTGTATTTTACCTCAATTTTGATATGTCACCTATTGATAAAAGTTTGTTTATAATGTTTTATATGTACTTTATCTCACTTATATACATCTTTATGTAATATTGCTAATGTTGCTCATTATTTTTTAGTTTATGTCAGTCCCTTTGAGACATACATTTGTGATATTGGGCAAAAATAAACTTGACTTGACTTGACAAACATTTTGTGAAGTCATTCATGATCCCCAGAGGATAAAGACCACTGACTGGTCACTTTTCTCTAGTGCCATTAAGTTGATATTAGTAGTTTTTAGTGAACAACTATTAGATGGATAATTTACCCCATCAGAATAAACTGTTTTAGTTGTAAAATTTTAGTTGCTCCTTCATTTTTCTATCACCATCATCAGGTCAAAATTTAATTTTTTTCCTATATTTTATGCCCAAATACTGGCAAAACGAACGACATTCCCATCAGCTTCAGTTGTGCTTTGTGTTTAGATCAAATTAGCAATTGTTTGCTTAGTGAACATGGTAAAAATATGCTTGCTTAACATCAGCATGTTATTGTTACATTGTGAGCACGTTAGCATGATGACATTAGCATTAGTAAAGCCCCACAGAACCACCAGCATGGCTATAGACTGTTTCATGAAATTATGTCATAATGAATGCAGATGTAGTGCTCTGGAAAATGCCAACTCAAAAAGCAGGCAGTATACATGCTAAAGCTTCTTCTTTACATACTGGATGGATAATGCAACAATAATAACAGGCCGTAGGCTATTATGGCTTAATGATAATGAGTATTATTACATTTTTTATGCATCTCCCTATGCCTTAATAACGCATATGATAACAAATGTCATGTTAAATGACCATTTCTTAAGCACAAAGACATACATTTTTAATGAGCACATTTTGAAATGAATTTATAAAATGACATTAAACCCATTCCATTGAAGTGAATGTGAACTGATTTGTACAAAGGCTACAGAGTCGCAGTGGTGAAGTGACACTTTACTGACCTCAAATAACATATATCAATAGCTTGTATTGCTGGTACACAGCCAAGTCATGCACACTCTTTGTTATTTACTGCCAGCTTTTACACCACGGTCTGTCAACCGTATGTGCTGTCGATTCAGTGATCGCTATCATATTGGAGGCCAAAGTCTTCTAGAAAATGTCACATTGCTGGGTTGCTACGCCCACCATACAACTTGGACATTCTCTGGAAAAACTCATTTTGCACTCAACAACATTAAGTCAGTGACGCAGTTAAGAAAAAAAGCTTCAAGTATATCAGTCTCTATAATCAACCTTGTACATAATGACAGATGATTAATGATATTAATACAGAAGCTTTGTGCTTAGTCATTTGCAGGATATTACTTTATAATCTCATTTTGAACTGCTTTAATAGCTTAGTTTAAAATAAAGTTTGGTCCTCTAAGCCTTTTCTCACATTTGGCCACACAGCAGTAATTTATTCATACATTCATTCAATAATAGAGTCTCACTCTTATTTGTGGTCTATGTTAAAGCTCTCAGGAAGAAGTGGATGGGAAAATGTGAGAAAAAGAGTGAGAGAGGATTGTTTTCTAGGGTTTTACTTATTTATCGAGCCCCCTTACACATTAGAGTGAGCTGTCAAGTTGCCAGTGTGATTGCAGCCGAGATTGTATACACCACACAATGCCTTTAATTATGTCACTGTCTCTTCTGTGTCAGAAAAGACAAAGTGGATCAAAGGCTATATGGGAAAGAGTAAGTAAGCAATTATCTTCTTTTGTCTGCTATCACTGTCAGTCAACGGAGGCTTGCTTTCGTAACAGCTCCAGAGCAAAACCAGAGAATGAACGCTGATAGATGAGGTGATAATGGTTCTGCATATAACATGTTAATAAAGACACTCCATATCTGCATCTGCCATTACTCAAAGTGACTGATTGTTCATGCGTTAAGAATGAACTGAGTAAAAAAAATCATGTCATCTATTAGTCTGGAGGCTCCCAGACATCACCCTCACTCTCCTCCTGATACTGGGCTGTATAATAATATAGTAAGAATAAGTTTATTCTTGATAATACTTTGCCATTACGTTTATTTGGGTAAAGAAAAGTTTCCAGACTTCTCCTTTAAACTGTACAAAAGGTTTTGGAATCAGTGCAGTAGATGCCACTGCAGCCGTTTTTTGGGCTGCAATGTAATCCTTCGGGGCAATTATGCTCATCAAAATCTGTTGACAAAAAGTTCTTCTTTTTGCCACCGACTGTTTTACGAGGTGTCTAACAACACCACGGGAAGGATTCCTATGAGTGATTCCCTTTTTAACAGGAAACTGAAGTCTTCCTCAAGGACAGTGGTTGCAGGAAGACGACAGTGGAAACATGAGTCAGAGTGGAGAGCTTACTGTGTTGGAGTAAGGAGTAAATAAAGTTTTGCTCGCAGTTTCTCTATGTACACAACAAACTCATGAGATCGCCTCTCACGAGATTTCAGAGCGCGAATTTTCCTCCACGTGCTTGTAATTGCTTAATTTCTATTTAAATTGGTACTGTCCATCATTGATGTCCAGTCATTATAAATTATGAAAAGTCAAGTCACAAGTTTGAGTGGATTTTATAGGATTATCCCTGCTCTCCGTACTGATATACATGAGTCTAAAGCTTATTTGTCATATTTTTAGTTTACACTCCTTACTTCTTTGGTGGAGGAAAAAGTCCTCTAGTGAATTATTTGAATATGAAAGGCATATACAAATGTGTGTGGCACTTCTTTAGATGAGTTTGTTTCCCCCCTAATATTAATGTGTGTCTGAGCATAGTCTAATGAGAAGTGGTTGGTGGGATAGAGATGGGAGACTTTTTTTGTCAGTTTGACATCCAGGTAACCCACTTTTGCTTCGGCATGTTTACTCTTTGATTATCGGGAGAGCTGAGGGAAGCACTATCTCCCACCTGCCAAAACCAGGCTGGCAAGCTGTCACAACACCGATGAAGACGCATGCACCACCTGGGTGTTTGTAGGTGACACACATTCACTGCACACAAACTGTACACACACACACAAACACACACACACCTGCACTGTTGTGTGCACATGATCAATAGCACGCACGCACCTAAATTCCCCCAAAAAACATTAGTTGTTTGTTTTGACATCCAAATACATTCCTCTGGTGCAGGGATATCAAAGCAAAAGCTAAGGTATTTGCTCTGTTTCCTATATTATATTTATACATGTATATGTATAAAACACACATCAAGCAAATGATGACACCAGGTATGATGCTTCACATTATAACAGTTGCATAACAAAACAATTTGAATGTCAGACTGCTGAATTATTAATGCATTAACCCTACTTAAAATTGCATTAACCAGGGCATCCTGGCAGACAAATGGTTAAGACACATAACTATAATGCCCCTAGTTAGATTCCAACAGCGGACCTTTGTTGCATGTCATGTCCCATATAAAATGCCTCCTTGATAGAGAACTGATACTCAGGTTGTACTTGCATCTTTATCACAAAGAGTACTATCTGTTATCTTTATCTTTGTTTGACGTTAATTTTTCCTACTCACAGAACTCACAGAAGCCAGTTGTGACACTCACAAACACTTACTGTACCCCTCCTCACAGATATGGAGGAGAGCAGTAAAGAGTTTGCTCGTGCAGAGTAGCTCCCATGTGTGAGTGTAACTTAGTGTGAAGCAGGACTTTGCCGACCAAGAGAAACAACCGGATTTGTTAAACATTTTCCCTGCTTTATATGAACAAAAATTCATTTAACAACACAGGGAAAATTAAGTCTAAAAAATTTGTGTGAAATAGTATAGAAAAAGTCAAAATTTGTCTGTTCTTGTTTTGATTGGACAACATCTGGCATGTGTGTAAGGAAAACTGTCTTTGCCTGGGAGTGCTTCAGATGTGGCACACACATTATCTGAGTACGTGGGTGTGTGTGTCTTGAGATGACAGATGAGAGGTTTACATCAATATTTGAACAAAGCGCTCTGGCATCTCTCTCTGTTGAGGCCATGCTGTTTTTAAGACTCTGAGAGCAGAAATGTATTGCTTGTGTGACTCCCATTGCAAAGAAATTACAAGTTAGAGAGTAGCTTTAGAGCTCCAGGCATTTCTGCAGTCTGACTGAAGTCACTATGAGACTTGCCTGGAGACAGGGAGGAGAAGAACCAGGAAACAGGGATGTGATTTAAAATAATGGTATAAAATATGGCTATCGCCTGGCTATCACCTTGAGTTTAATCCTGAAGTTTGACAAGATTTTGAATTATGTGGTATAAAAGCTGCACAGTGGAGACAGTGACAGTGCAGTCAAATTTCTAGAAGCATCCGTGTGCATCCAGCTGCTGTGCATAACGCATGGTTGCTAAGCAGTTCATTACCTGTCAGCTTGTCAGGGGGACACCTCTAGCACTAGGTTGATGTGTTTTGATGTGGTTGAATAGTCAGTAGTGTCTGCAAAACACCGAACACAATCAGGCTTTCACGTGTTACTGCCTTTCTCGCCCCATTTGCCATTGTGCCGGGAGATCAAGAAATTCCATCCTTGCAAGTCTATCATTCCCCAGTGGCAGACCTGTCATTCAGAAATCTCTGCAGACACAGAGGAAGTGGGTGTGGAGGTTGTGCATCACAAAGGTTGTGATCCTTCAGTGGGCCAAATTCATCTGTGAACCCCAAAAAGAAGTACCTTTCATTCTGGACTCAGGTTTATAAGCATTTCCTGAAAATGCTGGGTTTTTTGTTTTTTTTGTCTTCCTGCCGGGCACTCGGTTGATCTGAACAGATGCTCCCCCAGTGCTTCTCACTATCTTCAACACCCACCTATCATCTGCTTTACCAATCTCCCACCACCCCCATCTCCTCTGCTAGCTTCACCTCTGATCCTCAATCTAGACCATCCATCTGCTGCACGGAACTGCGTCAATACTGCCTATGAAGAAAGCCTCACACTGGGCATATATAATTAATGCAGCATTGACCATTGCCAAGCTGTATTTATTCATGTATTTTCACAAACACATTAGCCTGAAAGTTAGTGTTTACACAAAGGCAATGACACCTAGCAGGAAATAAAATCCACAAAACACATGCACCTTATCAAACCTGTTACTAAAATGCCAACATGGTGAAATAGATAAATAATTATGCCACTGATTTAATTAACAAACTAACAATTAATAAGTTGATTTGTTTATTAATTAATACCTACTTATTAATACTAAATGCTGCCAAGTGAGTTAAAGTAGTAGTAAGTAACTTTCCTGTGCTTCTGTATAGTTTTTTCCCCTTTTAAAAACATTTTTAAAAACAGGCTTGCTAGTTAAATAGAAGTGGTGATACATGATACTTGTTAGCTGTAATTATTTTAAAACTGCACCGTTTCTCGGCTATCAAAGGATGACCAGTTAGTCATGTGTAAGAATAGTTTTGAAAATAAGATGTTCTATAAAATGTTTTAGGCTTCAAGCCTCTGATTATTGGATAACACATTAAGGTAGTGTTGCATTTTATTAAAGCCATATATTCTCTCCCACTCTCTTCTCTCTCTTTCTTTAAACACACACACACACAGTCTCCTTTTTGCTCTCTGTTAGGGCTGCTAGTTGGCATACAGTATTAGCAGGAGATTAGTGTTGGCTCACACCTATTTGTAGGTTTGAAATCAGAGGTCACGCGTGCCATTGTGACAGTGGGTATTTCAATTCAATATGGTTCATGTATGAAGAGCAACTGAAATGGCAGGCACAAAAGGCACACAAATAAGTACACTTGCATTAAAAGCCGGCAAAGTGTATAAAGTGGCAGTGTTATGGTTAATGAAACTGCAAATGCAAATCCATTATAACTCCATTTCAAAATGAAGCAAACATGTTTGGTGTAAATGTGAATGTATCAACACAAATTATTAGACCGGTGTACCAAAATCTTCCCACAGCCAGGGTTTAGTGCAGGTCGGACTCTGCAGGGAGGCACTTGGCTTACTATTGTAACAACAGGTACCCTACATGATATAGGTTAATATAGATTCAAGCAGGTAGTATCACTGATATCGATTCCCCCTCAGCTAAAGAGCCTGTCATCTTTCAGCACCATTACAACCCATTTTAATGATGTTGAAACGTGACAACCCTGTTAGGCGAGTGACATGAACCTGCAGTTGTGAAACCCGTCGACCCATATTAACACAAGGCTTATCTTAGGATATGAGATTAAACTTGTGCTCAGTATCCCATGCACACAAGGGGTTTGTGTTTTAAAGAGGTGTAACAATTACTTCCTGTAAAGCGCAACAGAGGCAGGTGGTTCAGGTTCAAGTGGCCTGTTTATCATTTGTGGACTATAGTGAAGCTTCATTGGTGGTGGCCTGTTGCTGGGTGAGCAGTGTACGTCTAGGTGTATATTCTTGACAGCAGTGTTCTATTCAAGAGCTCATTAACAAAGACAGTACCCAAGAAAACTGTCATCAATTTCTTCACCAATTGTGGCTGTATGTGACACTCATTACAGCTTTTTGTATTGTGAGATCCATTAGCATTCCTTGTTTTTGTAATCTTGTGATCCAGGCATGGGTTGTTGCATGACTGGACAAACAGTATTTGACTATGATCTTGAGTCTGAGCAGGAATGTAGGAAAGAAAGGTGGTTGGGATGCATACTCCCCTGGTTGCTTATGTACCAAACAAAAAGCAGCAGAGAGAGAGGACACCTGCCAGTTGGGGACCAGTGTTTCAGTAAGGAATTTTAGAGTACTTTCCGTTTACCCTGATCATCTGCAATCTTTGCGTCAAGAAGTCGGTTAATCATAGGATTAGCGGTTGTTTGAGATGGAAACAGGACAGCAGGTTGGGTGCCAGGATATGAGGTTGCAGTGTGCTGAATGTGGGTGAAATTTGGCAAACATCAGCCTGTCTGCTTCAACCTCTCCAAATCACTACAGTGTGCTGGAGCAGCAGTCGTTAGTCCAGTCAGCTCCCCTCCTTTCTTTCCTTTCCCCTCATTTCTTTTAGATTTTCCCTAAAAGCTGTGAATTCATTGAACAGACACAAGAGACCACACTTACTCATTGCCTTTAATTTTGCACATGAAGAGATAGACTGTTAGCTGTACTTGAAGAAATTAATGCATTTGTGTAGTCCCTTACAGGTTGCATTACAGCTGATGCAGTATTAGCAGACCGTGTCTGACAGAAGTTTGTTTGTGTACCAAAGGAAGGAAGGAAGGAAGGAAGGAAGGAAGGAAGGAAGGAAGGAAGGAAGGAAGGAAGGAAGGAAGGAAGGAAGGAAG
>JAPMOB010240118.1:0-10140 GCA_029875015.1 Lepomis gibbosus | reverse complement strand
ATAAACTCTGGTCTTGGTCTTGACTCGGTCTCGCCCTGCCTCGGTCTCGACTCTGTCTCGCCCTGCCTCGGTCTCGGTCTTGACTGAGTCTCGGCCTGGACTTGGTCTCAGCCGCTAAATGTCTTGGTCTTTTCTCTGTCTTGATAAACTCTGGTCTTGGTCTTGACTCGGTCTCGCCCTGCCTCTGTCTCGGTCTCGACTCAGTCTCAGCTCCTAAAAGTCTTGGTCTCGTCTCGGTCTCAATAAACTCAGGTCTTGGTCTTTACTTGGTCTCGGTTTGGGCTGTTGCAGGTGACCAGGATGTAACTGGCTGTGAGATAAATCACTGTGATCTATCTCGTCCGCCGTCCTCCAAGTGTTTGTCAATAGACGATTTACGTTCGACCACAACACTGCACGTTACAACAGTTTACGCCGGCTTCTAACATCTGGATCCTGTTTTTCAGTCATTCGTAGGCAAATGTGAGACACATGTATCACACATGTCTGCAGTGTCTTGTAAACAAGGAAGTGAGTGTGATGACAACGTTTTGTGGAAAACGGCGATGATAGGTTAGGCTTGCAGAAAAGTTGATTGGCCAAAGTCGCACTGAATCTACTTGGGATTTGTTGAATTTGTTTTAAAAGTTGCGATCACGACATCGCTAAATCCTGGAGGGACTGACATTTCATCTTGATTGAAAGCAGATTCTGAACCAAACGCGTTAAAGAAGGCTTTTTTGAGGTTTTTTCTTTCAGACTGCATCTTATAATGCCCCCCCCCTTAATCTATTGATGGTTTGGTTTGTAAAGTACCGTCACAGTTACCCTGAGTGACACCTTCACAATGCAAACATTAAAATAATAACTGTAAAAGATACCTTAATGAAAAACATGAAAAATTACTTTTAATCCAATACATTTTTAGTCAATTTACTAAATAATTAATCAACAAATTGTTTCAGCTGTAGTTGGATGAACTGTTTAATTTATTCCAAACATATTTTATTGTGCACAGAAATCTTAATTGGAACAGTACCTAGTAACTAATGGTGTCAGATGATATGCAGTGAAATAAAAAGTACATTTAGCGGTGAAGAAGTAGAAAGTAGCATGTTATATTTCACCACTACCAATTTTACACAACCCTGCTCAACAATATAAGAGCAACACTAGCAGTGCTTTTCTTTTTGTGTGTGTGCATGTTGCCTCAAATTAAACCCGCTGACAGAAGCCACTGAACAACCTGCACATTCTCACAACAACGCCAAGCTTCCAGCTCCACCTGTTTGAAGAGGACAGGTGTGACCGGGCATTCGGGAGTTTTTCATTTAGAGTCTGAACACTAATGAGACGAGTTTATTTTTGGCTTGACTTCAGATGAAACAGGGATTTTATGATCTTGTTCTGAAGCTTTGAACCTGCAGAACGACGATTGTGTTCAACGCCTTAATGCTCTGATTGGTTGTTTAGAGCTGTGAGCTTACTTCCTGTCAGTGTTAAAGAGAGTGAGTCAGTTTTGTGTGTGTGGGTGACACAAATACCTGTCGAGGTGGAGCGGAAACAGGACACCCTACCAGACAAGACACCAGTGATCACACGCACATGCTGTCCTGTTCACGCCTTCGCCGCCTCACGCACACACAGGAACATCAAACCAACGTACACTCTCCTTTTCCATCAAGGTCATCCATCAGAACGTGATAACAAGCTCCGAGGCGGACAGGAGGAACCACATTCTCGTTTTAACAACCATCTTTGCTGCTGCAGTGCCATCCGGCAAGATACTGGTCCCCAACCAGCTCCTGGACTTGGCGACCTCTGACCTCTGACCTCCACCTCCGTGTGTGTGTAAAATGGTAAGTGTGAACGGCGTGGTTTGGGGCTGAAGACTAAATTTGAAAATAAAAAACGAATCTGTTGGTGTGGAGTTAGAAAGAAGTGAGCTCACCGGACCTCCGGAGCCCGCTGCTCTTCTCTGCTCCAGCCTACCGCTACTAGCATACCACACCTGAATCTCTGACCCAACTGTCTACAGTCGAGTTGCATTGTGGGTAATGCAGGTCTGTGAGTGGAGTTCTCTTTAAAGGTTGGAATGTCTGTTACCAAATATATTTAACTTTTGAAAACAGCTGATTTAATGTGGTTTTGCTGTGGGTGGACGCACTAGTGGACCGGCCCTCAGGAGACTCAGGACACTTCGGACACTTCCCGTTGGCCTGCGGGCGGTTTTGGCCTGCCGTTAATTGTCAACTTGACCAACAGCAGCAATAATATAACAAGCTTTTTTATAGGCTAAAATTAGGCTATAGGCCTATTTATTTTTATCTTTTTAGGTTCTGTTCAAGTTCAGTGAACAGGGTTGTGTGTGACGCTTTTTGATTGATGCTTGTAGCAGAGATGCTCACGAGTCTTCGAGCTAGAGTCCAAGCCAAGTCTTCCAGGGGGGAGCCCCCCCCCCCCCAGACCTTTCTTTAAAACACTGTTTAAGGACACACCCCTACTCTGAGGGCCAAAGTTCCCACCACTTTTCAGCACAAAGTCACGCCCTTGTATTTAGATGTAAATAAAGTATAATGTAAAAAATACTTGCCCTGAACTGTACTTTACTAACATTTACTCTTCTTAAATTTGAGTACGCAGGATAAGCGGTTGATGATGGATGGATGAAATAGTTTGAAGGAGTTTTACTTATAACAGAGTATTTCCACACTGTGGTATTGCCACTTTTACTTAAAGGGTAATTTAAGTATTTTTGAACCTTTAAAAAAATATATATCTTTAAGGAGCCCTACGAGTGACCCCCGGTGACACTCGTTTTTAAACAGGAAACTGAAGTCTGGCTGAAGGACAATTCTCACTCTGAAATCTTGTGAAAGGCGAGTTGTTGCAGGGAGACGATGGTGGAAACGTTACTAAGAGTTGGAGAAAGGAGTCGGTGGTGTTGGAACCACGTTAGGAAATGAAGTCTTGCCTGCAGCTCCTCTACAAACACGACAAATTCCACTACACGTAGTTTCCACTGGCGTTTTCTTGCAGCAACTCAACTTTCACAAGATTTCAGAGCGACATCTGTCCTTGAGCGAGTTTCCTGTTGAAAAAAAAAAGCCGCTGCAGTCAGTTTCTAGCCACCTACTGCACGGATACCAGAACTTGTCTTAGTAATTTCATCACCAAAAGATGTGAAAATCCCAAAATTACCCTTTAAGTTAAAGATCTGAGTACTTCTTCCACTGTAAATAACACACTTAGTGATGTACACCGAAGGGCTTCTTCCAGGATCAGCAAAATATGTTAATTTCCCCCAAAATTGCAGGAATTTTAATGCAAAAATATTTTTTATTGAAAAAAAAAAGACCAAACACCTTTGACCAAGATGACTTTCCAACACGGTGGCAAGATGTAAAAATACAGACACAAAACATCTGATGGTACACGTTTAACAAAATAAATAAAAGGCCACATCAAAACAACCTGCAACCTCTGTGACCTCTTTCACAACTTTCTTAGATTGTTTAAATGATTTCAGAAGAGGTAAAGATATATATTTCAAAAAAAAAAGAAGAAAATTCACGAGTCTACAATAATTTTGGGAACTACTGGCAGAAAGCGCCTGTCTTGCATCCATCACTGATTGGCTGATCAGCAGCAGGTGTGGCTCACTGACCGGTGACACTGTGAGAGCACAGTCAGACTTCTGGATTCACCTGAACATTGTTTCTCCTCTAAAAAGGTAAGTTGCAGTTTGTTGTGTTTGTCTTGAAGAGACACATTCACACCCTCCTGTTTCACAGAACTGAAGTACGTTTGAAACTTTGGTGCACTGACACCTTTTTAAGTAGAAATATCTCATGTAGTTTTATACCTCAGCTGAATAAAGCACCAACTCTCAATTAGGGAAAAAAAGGCACAGTTATCTTAGGTTTATTCCTTCAGAGGCAGATTTAATTATGTGCACATTAATTATGATTGACAGTTAATTCTTGACCTTGAACACTGTTGTTGATATTCAGTAGCTGTTCAGGAGCTTTTGGTTTTATCACATGATCTCCTTCAGCAGATGGAGTTTGTCCAAGTGTCCATTTTCTGAGCACTTTAAGGGGCATGTCTTTCGATTTCTAATAATAAATTTAATAAAAGATTAGTTGGACTTTGAGCTTGACTAATGAAGGTATTTTTCCTTTCAGAATGAATTTAAAATGTCTTTTTGAGTTAATTAACAGAGGAAGAGATAATAAAACAATAAATCACTGTGGACAAGCTGCGAGAGGAAACAGTAAAATGAAGCACTGCAGAGGAAAAAATCAATCAGGTGACTTCTTCTACCAGTAAAAGCAGCTGGAGAGAGAAGGAAACAAAGACTTGTTCAGTCCTCAGACGTAAACTGTGTCATTAAACACAGCTTTTTATAAACTCAAATTTAATACTGTTGTCAGAACAGAGGAGAGCAGGGCAGCAGCGTCTCAAAATAACTTTAATCGTACAAACAAACTAAAGACACTTTATTTTCCTGTTTTTCATATCAGGAGTCAGACGCTCAGCCGTCCCCACGAGGCTCTTCAGCTCCTTCAGCACGTCTTTATAAAGTACCTTTGACTCTGTGTTTTACTGTTCCTCCTCTAAACTTAATTAAATCAAACCAAACCTAAATTAAAAGTGAAACACAGGAAGGAGACAACAGGACCTGGAAGTGTTCGGCATGTGAAGTCTGATGAAGGTTTCTGTCAGGATGGATGTCGGTTCAGTCCCACCGAGGACTCGAGACGTCCTCAGCTCTCATATCAAACCTCGTCTGTTTGGTTTTTGCATCAGGGAGTAAATACGAGACTGTGTTTCATTAATGCAACTAAAAATCAATTATCTGGACCTGTGCAAAAAACATTAGGAAGCATAATCTGCAACATTTACTGACTTTTGAGGATTACCAACTGATGTAGCTGGACGAGTAATATTTATGTTTTCAAAAGGAGGGCCCTCCCACACCAAGGACAGTGCTGAGGGTGCAACAGTATGCAAAAAGAGTTTGTCACAGTCAGCCATGTTTTTCGTTCACTTTCGGCATTGTGCACCTCAAACGCCTTGATGTCGAAAGTCGGATTTTCCCAGTTCCGGCCAGCTTGAGATAATTTCTCCACAGTTCATAGCATTGTGACGTCAAACTCACGGTTAATTAGGGGTCGTCTGTGTTAAAATCTGTCACAATTACAATGCTAACATCAGCATGCTAACATACTCACAATTACAATGCTAACATCAGCATGCTTACATACTCACAATTACAATGCTAACATAAGCATGCTAACATACTCACAATTACTATGCTAACATTAGCATGCTACCATACTCACAATGACAATGCTAACATGTTGATGTTTAGCAGGTATGTTTCACCGTTTTGTTTGGGCCTGTTAGCGCGCTGACATTTGCTAAACAGAAGCAGTTTTTTTGCAGATATTTGACACATTAAATGTTTGACCAGGTGATGGTGCTAGATGACAATTCAGAGGATCTCCAAAGTCAGTAGGATTCAACCTCTGGGGAACATGAATGCCTGTGCAAAATGTCATGGAAATCCATGAAATAGCTGCTGAGGTGCTTCAGTCTGGACCAGCGGTGACATTCACAAATGAAAAGTAGAAACCAGCAACAACACAAGCAAAAGAAAGAAGTTTTAAGTAAATAAAACACATTGGCTTTAAAGTGGATATGGACGGCTGAAATATTTGCACTTTGGTACCCAGAAATCCTTTTAAGTTGATCAAGAAACTGCAGCAACTCTGCTAGTTAAAGCCAAACACAATGATGGTGAGTTCAGCTTCCTGAGAGTTTGGGTTATAGTTAAAAACTTCCTTTTGGCACACATGTAATAGTGTGATGAGTGTGTGAAAACCACAGCTGACAGGTAGAACCAGATCTTTATGAGTTTGGCAGAACATTTAAGTCTGTTCACGTCAGAGGCTGAAGTCTGACAAACACCACTGCCATGTGATTTTTCTTTCCCCTGACTAATTTTTAATATCTTTAAATCAGCTGATGGTGCAGACGGAGTAAATGCAGATAACGCCCAGTAAGTCATGAATAGGCAATAAAATAAAGGTCACATCTTTGCGTCTTTGTGGCATTTTGTGACTCTTGCAGAGATTGATGGTCTCGGCGTGTTCAACAGCACAATAAAACTTTGGTTTTCAAATTATCAGCTGACCAGCAGCACAGAGAGCACTGACATTACCGTTTTAACCACTTTTACGTTGAAACGAGGATGGGATCAAAAGGAGAGACCGAGGGATGTGGTACTTCTATTTTCCCCCCAGTAAAAATGAGCACAGGAGGAAGAGGAGAGGATTCAATTTAGGCAGCGGAGGCTGATGGAAGTCGACTGCTGTTTTGTTCTGGAAGGTTTTTGTTTTTTTTCCATAAGTGAAGATGTAGAAGAGTTGTATTCAGGCGGAGTGACAACTGGGTCAGTGTGGAGCGTCTGGTAGCAGCCGGATACAAAAACACAGCCTCCATATCTACTCTGAAATCATCTTTGACCTCCATCGACCTTCATTGACCCAGATACGACGCCACAGGAGGAGCAGAAATGTCAGAGGCAGCGAGAGGATGCCTTGTCCTCATTTGACGAGTCGATCCGACAAACGAGTTGTTGTTGTCCTGCTGCTTTCGTGACTCCAGTGTTTACAGGCCTGCAGGCAGGTTGTCAGATACAAGCCAACATTGAGACGTATTAAAAATCCACAGCCGGCAATTATCTGATGATAAATTGAAGCCACGCGAGCGCTGCACTGATAAAAAAAACAACTTTAAAAAAACCAAAACAGATTTAACTTTTCACTGGTGAGGAAAGAAAACGGGCCTGACAGCTTGTTGTGTGTTGTGACAAGATCATAAATGAACTGTTTTCTTGTGATTATCAAATGGTTATTTTTGGACATCAGGATAAAAGCTTGTTGTTTAGAGGTCACATAGTAACTTTTATTGTGATGACAAGTAAACAAATTTGAACAGTGAAACACATTTGTGTGCAGAGTTTCCTCTGGACGGAGCGTGAAGTGTCTTTTATTACCTTAGTCCTCTTCAGAGTTTTAAATTCCTGTTATATTTAAAGGGGGGCTCCTGATTTGAAATAATTTCAAACACTGTTCAACCTGTAACCTGTTTGTTGTTGCTTTCTGGCGGAGAAAAATACTAGTCTGTTAAATGTTAGTTCATCCTGGGCCTTTCTGTGTGGAGTTTGCACGTTCTCCCGGTGCCTGCATGTGTTCTCTCCGGGTGCTTCGGCTTCCTCTTACCGTCCAGTCACATACAGGCAAGGTTAATTGGTGACTCTAAATTATCCTTGAGTGTGAGTGGTTGTTCGTGCGTGTTGGCCCCGCGATGGACTGGCAACCTGTCCAGGGATTGGCTCCAGCCCCCCCTCTATAGAGGATAAGGGGTTGACGATGAGTGAGTGAGTGAATCTTTGGTGATGTGGTACAGAAACACATAGTCTGGTTTATTCTTTTATAATTTGTGCATCTTGTCTATTCCATATTTTTATATTTACAGGGGTGCAAATTTTTCTGTAAAATTCGCCATTTAGAATCCAAAATAAGCCATTAAACTGATTTCTTGAAGATTCTTTTGAGTTTTTTAAAAACAGGTGGCGGGGGAGTGGAGGGTGTCTGGACTTCCTAACCCTCAGGAAGTGCTCCGTGCTGGGAAGCCAATTTAACTAGTGGTCAAACAAGCATCTGTGGCCAAGCATGTTTTGTCCGTTTTAATAACATTTGGAAAGTCTAGATGAGTCACACAATTTTCATTTTACCCCCATTCAAGTTAGCAGAGGACTAATGCTGCGTTCCAGGCAACTCGGAACTGGGAAATTTCCCACCTCCAACTAGAAAAACTATCCTGAACGCCACTTGAAGTCGGATTTCCTACTTGTGAACTCGGAGAAAAAATTTGTACCCCGACTTCACGAGTAGCAGCTGAATGACGTCAGAAAACAATGTCAGCGCCCATGGAAGCACAAACTGTAAATGCTAAACCATAAACTAAAAGGCAACAAAAAGTATATTTGTATATATTTACTTTAAAATTAAAATCGATGTAGAAATGTTTTGCACATTAGGTAGCTGGTTAGAGTAGAGAATCTCATAAAGTCATCTTTTCTTTATAAAAGTTATTGTTAAAAATGCCAAAACATGAGGAAGTGCAACCTACAACACTGACTGACTTGAGGGCTACCAACTTATAGCCAGAGGGGAACACAGAACTAGTAATGTAGAGGTCAGGTGTTGCAGTTAAACTGCCATCCTTTAGTTAACACCTAAAGCACTGCTGAGGGTGCACCGGTCTCTTCATTTTGTGACACGATCAGCCATGGTTTTCGTTCGGCGTCATGCACCTGGAACGCTTTGATGTTGGAAGTCGGACGTTTCAACTGGGAAATATCCCAGTTCTGACCGGTCTTGAACGCGGCATAAACTTGGGAGTTTGTCAGCTCGGCCGGCAGAAGATTGGGAATCTCTGTCACCTTTTTGACCCGTGACTTTTCAGGGTTTTTATCCCTGATTTATATTTCTATATGTTTATGCCTGGCACCTATAGTCCCCAAAGGCAATTACTTGTACGTGTAAAAACTTAGCATTAAAGCTGTTTTTGATTCTGAAACGCCTTAAAAATCACAGACCGTCCCCCGCTGAAATCTACACCTTTAGAGAAAAGAGACACAATATTCATCTGGACTCCTCTCACCCTGCTAACTCTTTCACTTCCCTTCTTTTAAAAGACAGAAACATATCAGAAGTAAGCCACAAGGCTATTTTTCATCTGCAGTCCCTGGACGGACGTTACAAAGTCACCCTGAAACATTAATTTTTCCATGAACAAAAAGTCATTATCAGAATAATTTGAAAGGTGCTGCAGTCACAAAGAATATAACCAACTCAACATGAGGATTTTACAAACTGTCTGGTTGTCTGGGTCGCTCGGACTGGAAGTTTTAAAACGATGTCAAACAGTTTCTGCATCCTTCAGATTTCAGCATGAAAACAAAAAATATTAAATATTAAAACCGATAACCAAATGACATGACATACGTGTTTAACATCCCCGTAATGTCGGCGTCTGTCAGGGTAGATATGCCTCCTTTTGTTGCAGGAGTCATTGTCTGAATGTTTCACATAAAGCTTGATTCACCCACAGCAAGGACGGAAAACTCATTTCCCTTTTTTTAATTGCATCACAAATCGTTTTAGGAATTCATTTTTCGGTGAAGTGGCTGTATTCAAGTGTGAGCTGTTGATCACAAGGCGTCTACATGTAATTTAAAGGGACCTGGAACAAGCAGGGTTGAATTAAAAACACGGTGAATGATCATTTCTGCTTCTCAGTTACTTTATAAGACTCGGCGGGAAAAATAACAATCTGAATTTATATATTTTTTTGCAGTGTAACAAGCCGTGTTGATTTTATGAACTGCGCGACGTGGCCGAGATTCACTGACAGAAACTTCTGGAACAAAGGTGGTGTTCAGATCCGAGAGAGCCTCTGGGAAATCTGAGAGTTGTGACGACAGCAAAGAGGTCACGCATTTTAAACACAGCCCCAGATACAAATACATACTGTATGTTCTTTGTCGAAACCACAAACTCTCTGACCCTGAATGCCCTCTGGGTCAGTAAAACTAACGGCGGCTTTGAACCGCGGACGTTGTGCCGGTGAACAGATGTTAAATCATCTGCCTGCACTAAAAAAAAAATATATATCCACAAAACCACTGCAGTTTAAACACCTGATGTCACTAAACTTAATTTCCAAAGCTGCTTTAAATGTTAACCCTATCAGTCCCAGCAAAATGGCGTGTCCCGCCCTCCGGTTGGGCGCACCAGTGAACCGCGGATTGATTGCAAAGCTAGCCTACCGGTCTAGAGGAGAGCGACTGATTTTAAAAGCCGTCGCTTTTGCCTCCATTGAGTGAAACTCAGTGGCTTTGGGCGTAACTGCTACCTTCCCTTCGACATACAGCTCTGCTGCTCGGTGGAAGTGTTGATAGGTTATTATTCGTGAGTGCAACCAGTCAGATGAACGAGGCAACAGAGGAGTGGTTACAGAAAGGAGGGAGTTTTGTGATCCGATGCACCACCAGTTAAGTACCATTGATCACTTTGAGGAGGA